>JAUNZO010000297.1:0-65228 GCA_031894775.1 Chloris gayana | reverse complement strand
AAAAAAGGGAAAAAATTCTATGCGGCAGGTTCGCAAACACATCACGGTGCGGCCCTGCTCCCGATTTTTACGCGTGGACGAAGTAGGCATCCGACGACGTTAGCGTGACTTGGCTCCCTATTCCCCAGCTCGGCTCCCGCAAGTCTCGCATCCCTCAGCTCCTAGCGTCCTCTATGGCTCGGCCCCTCGCAGCTCATCATTCGCCTGCTTCCTCGGGAACAAAGAGAACGTAATCTGTCTAAAAAAGGGAGCCTAATCAACATGGAAACCAGTTCGCCTCACGATGCCACAGTCTAAGCTTCGTGACGCGACCAGCAAGCAGCTGGCTGCCTCTCATCAAAGGGATGCCGCAGCTATATATATGTCGTCATGCAGGTATCATATCTTGATTTTACTTTCAGCGGCAAAGGTTAGTCAATTTTCAGAGAAGGATCGAGAAGTATGCATGATGGGACTCGTTGCAAAGTTGCGAAGGGCTGGGTTAGCTGGATGAGCATCTGGTTGTGCCCCTTCCTCGAATCGTCCACGAGAAACAACCATTGAACCCAGCAGCAGCTGTGGTGTATGTATGAAACCGGAGAGGTAAAACCGACGACGGCCGCGACGAATCCTAATGGACATAAGGCTTTGCCTTATTCGTATGGAGCCAAGCTGAGGAATCAGGAGCCGAGCTGGGGAATAGGGAGCCAAGTCATGCTAGCGTCGTCGGATGCCTACTTCGTCCACGCGTCAAAAATCGAGGGCAGGGCCGCACCGTGATGTGTTTGCGAACCTGCCGCATAGAATTTTTCCGAAAAAAGACCGTACTGTCAACTTGTTTATAGCTAAAAGGTAAAAATCAAGATGTCCTTAGTTGAATATAGGGCATCGTGGGTATATATGACAGGGAGTATTGAAGAAATGCAGGGACTAAGTAACCTCGCCCTTGTGCATAATTTTATAAACTAGAGTTGCCCTTTGCAGGAGCTAAAACTTTGTTGTATATTGACTGCAGTAGATGCAGATCTTTGCGGACCAACTGTAAATTGATCATATCGTAATGCAACTTGCTAGTTCTTTGTATGTCAGTTTGAGGATCATTGGCGGACTCAGTTTTTGCTGGACTGCATCATTGCCTTCCTCCGAATTGTTTGGCCATATACCAGAAGCTCCAATGATCTTCATATGTATAACCACTAGTGGTCCAGTCATGTATATATTCACGAAAGAGGCCAATACAAGGCTTGCACAAACATTGATGGAACTCAATATATATAGCTGTGGTTACTATGTACACATCACACATAACTTGTGTACGGAGCTTGGCTAAGTATGTAAGCAAAACCAATAATGCAAATGCACGTGTACGATTATATAATCCCTGGTATACTCATGTATAGCTTAGTACTTGCTAACGTCATGCATGAGGAAATTACTACGTTGTATCCAAATATAGTTGGTGAGAGCATCTCGAAGAGAGGTCCAAAAACTCTCCCTAAACCAATTAATAGGAGGACTAGTCTAAAAAATCATCTCGAAAAGAGTCCAAAACCCTCCCTATATTTTGTTCCTTCCTAAAACCTTCTCATTTGTAGCTAGAAATAGGGGAAAATTGGGAGCCCAATCCTTCTATTTTTAAGAGAATTAATATTGTTGTGACCCCAAATACCGACGTGGCCCAATCAAAGGTTTTATTGATCTATTGGAACAAACATAAAAAATTACCCCTAATAAATTTTGGGCTGCAAACAAAATAAGTTTTAGGGGTCAAATTTTCGGAGAGCTCTTGGAGATGGGCTGGCAAAGCACAATGTTGGGGCACTGCAAATATCAGAAAAAAGGTACTATACGAAGGAGCAAGCGACTTGGGTTTTTTGTTCATAACAGTCTGTGTTGTACTTGTGATATTTGCACAGGGACAAACCCTTTTGCAATGATAACTAAAAGTCTAGAGAATTTTGTATTGATGAAAATAAACATGGCCACTGTAAAGTTGTTTTTGGAGCATGCATACATTGATGTAAACCTTATTGCCAACAAGACAGCGAACAAGACAGTGCTATGCATGGAAGGGGGCGGGGAAAGAAAAAAGAACAAAAGCTAAGTGTTCGATCACTCTAGTGTAGAGACTGTAGACTAGACGATAGCCACGCCAGGCGCGTCCGGCCTGGCGGTGATGCCGGCGTGGAAGAGCAGCGCCCAGACAAGCGTGACGAACTCGCCGCCGCGCGCCATGGCCTGCACATGGCCCCTGATGTTGTCCGATGGCGCCACGTAGAGCAGCATCTCGGACCAGAAGTCGGCCAGGATCCGGCACGCCGACGCCTCGTCCCCGGCGTACTCCTTCACCAGGTGGCGTCCGATCTCCGCGCCGCGGCGCAGCACCGTGTCCCGCGAGGTCGCGCTCAGCGCCGCCGCCAGCCGCTCGTACCTCTCCGCTGTGGACTCGCCATCGCCGTCATCAGACTCGCCGCCAAGAAGCGCCGCTCGGACGTCCTCCGTCACCTCCCTGTACCGTTCCTGGGTCCACGCGGCGCAGTCCGGCAGCAGCTCCGGCGCGGCGGCCACCAGGTAGGCGAGGTAGTTGGAGAGGTGGGACGCGGCGGCCATGTCGGCGGTGGCCGCCGTGGACTTCATCTCGAAGAGCCGCGTGCCGACGTGCCACGTCAGGATCAGCTCGGTGGTGCTGGTGGTGGGTTTGTGGGAGCCGTACCAGGCCCAGCAGTCGCCGAGGCGGCGCGCTGCGAGGCTGCCGCCTTTGGTGAGCCTCCCGTGGCTGCTGAGCAGCGACCGGAGCACGGCGTCTTTCACGGCCGCGGAAACCGAGACGGGCCTCGTGAGGCCGGCGCGGCCGTAGAGCCTCTCCGCGAGAAGGCCGGAGCGCTTGGTGAAGCGGCCGGGCTCCAGCACGGAGGTCTGGCCCATCTTGTCGCGCCACCGCCTCGCGGGCCTGAGGCGCAGGAAGGCGGAGAGCGCGGCGTGGACGCAGCCGTGCCGGCGCCACGCGGACTCGTGGGTGATGTAGTGGCCCAGCAGGGTCATCTTGGCCCAGTTGGACCACAGCGCGGAGACCATCTCCCACAGCTCGACCAGCACGGTGGCCACGAGGAGGGAGTAGGTGACAACAGCGTATGGTATTTTTGTACTCACCACCTCGTTGTCAAAATATATCCATCCCAGGCCAATTGCCCCGGCGATGATGAGGACGGAGAAGAGGCAGTTGATCGCGGCGCAGCACCCGCTGAGAACGCAGAGCGGGACGGGCGAGTAGTAGAAGTCGCTTGCGAACCAGAGCTCGTCCACGAGCACGCGGAACACGCGGTCGCTGTTGGCGGCGCCGCCTGCCCCGACGCTGTCCATGCCTCTGAGCACGAACTCGAGGTCCTCGCTGGACGCAGCGTTGCCCGTCAGGGGGTACCCAGAAAGTCGGCGGCGCAGGATCTTGAACAGCGAGTAGGAGAGGCAGAGGTCCCTGAGCTCCCGGCGCTCGGCGAGGATCCCGTCGCCGTGCTCGGCCATCCGCCACACCCGGTCCAGCGTGACGAGGGAGCTGAATTTGTTCTTCAGAACGTCCTGTTCGATGCCGTACCCCTGAGGATTCTTCTTGACGTGCTTCTCCCTCTCCCCCATCACTATGTAGCGGGGCACCTGCTCGTCGGCCACGAGCTGCGAGGACATGTACCCGGCTATAAGCCGTGCGTTCTTGCCGAGAGCGAAGGAGCGGCCGGCGCCGTAAGACGCTGCCAGCTTGAGCACACACTTGGCCAGGCCCAGCGCGGCGAATGCGATGAACATGGAGGCTATGGGCGCCTCCACCCATTTCGCTTCTGGAATGCATTTGAAGATGAGGTACGCGAGCACCGGATACTGGAACAGGTTCCCCAGGGAGGGGCCGATCCTCTGCCCGTCGATGCTCACGTCGCCGGAAGAAGGCAAGGCCGCAGTGGCCCCACCGGCCGCCGCCGCCACGTCAGCGTTGCCCTTGATGATGAGGATCAGCACAATCCACAGGAGCATCGTCCACATGTCCCTCGCGATGTCCTTGGTTGCCTCTGCGTCGCTCTGACTGGCTGGAATCTTGCTTTTCTCGTACTCACGCTTCCTCAGCAAGGAGGAGATAGTCAGGGACGTGAGTGGGATGTAAATGATGGAGGCGCCCAGCACCAACAACCGCACCACCGGGTGGGAGCAGCGCCGCCGCCCGTAGGTGCTCAGCGCCACTAGCAACACGGAGAGGACGGCGCCGGCGATGAGCCCCGTTTTCACTAAATTGTCACTGGAAAATGTATCTGCTTGTCCCATGTCGATCTCTACACTACCTCCCACAGGTGCTACAAGATCGAATGGTTCACTGTTGTATTATTCTCAGTAAGATGGGGTGCTTCTGCAGCGTGCCTGCGTGCACATATATATAGACAACCCTATACCTAAGAAAGGTCAAGTATAATCCTATTAAATGAGAGTGAAGCCAAAGGGTGCATGCATCCAACTAAGGGAAGAGTCAACTACTCCATATTCTAAGGCGGGAATGCTAACCACTTGTACTACTTGAGCCTGTCAGTTTTTAGCTTCATTCCACTGCCGACCTCATCATAGCTTTGTGAGCTCTTGTTGACTTTTACTGACTGCCTCCGATCCTACTCCCTTCATAAGGTTTGCCAAGATTTCAGCACTCAAAATTTATACCATGCTTTAACAAAAACTTTGTCACGAAAAAACATACGAGTTCCCAGCCACCACGATTTTGGTGTTATGATAAATGTTATAACCAACAAAGTCAAAAGTATAATTTGATTTGCTGGTTATAAAGGAAAAAGTCAGCCAATTACTATATTCCCTTCAGAAGTACCACCAGTAAATTATTGGAAGTAAAAACTCCTACAAACTTAACTGTCATTATGCATCAGTCCATATCTTGAAGTAAATGAAATGGAATGAGATCATCTACACAGACATTTAATAAAAAAAATTCGTAGTTGCTCCCAGACAACAAACGAGATCATCTACGATTTGTACCGCTGTAACTCAGAGCCAAAGCGTTATTACACTTCTGTAATGTTGTATGCTGACCTAGACACCTCTAGTTACCTTTCACATTGTTACGAAGACCGGTAATTAACCTATAGTTTGACTAAAGGAATCGTTAATTTGAGTTGTAGAAAGAGAATAAAGACTGCCAGTTTCTCTGGCACCCTACTCATAAATATGTTCATCCCCCTACTCATAAATATGTTCATCCCTTTTGCTAGTTCTTTATGTCGCAGTTTCTTTCTCTCCAGCCAAATACGCACGCACGGTCCATCTTTGGAATCAAGTAGTTGCGCAGTAATTTCCCATTGTTTGCCAGAGACGCAATTCTTTGTGACACCACTGTTGACTGGAAGAGGCATGTTGACTATCCTTAATGATACCATTGGTAACCCCCAGACGCATCAAGTGGCAATTAGATAAGCTATTGGTCCGGTAGAATAGGAAATGGAATCAAGAAAGAGGCATGCCGACTTTCCTAAACAACATCACTGTTAGACATCGCGCTGACGATGCATCATGTGGCATTACCTAGTTGTGATGTCCGTGTGATATTCTTGAGATAGTTAGATAAGCCCAGCGGTCGTATGAATAGGAAATGAAGGTAGTAAGGGCATGCCGACTCATCCTGATCACACTATTGGTAGACATCACCACAACGCGCGTCTGCAGCATAACCAAGTTGTGAAGTTTGCACGATATTCTACTGACTAGTAGATAAGCTAGTGGTCCTGTCGAATAGGAAACGAAACCAAGAAGGGCATGCCGACTTTCTGTAACCACACACCATTGGTACTTTTTTCTTTTACGATAACATCGTTGGCACTTGGTAGACATCACCAACGACACACATCATGTGGTGCGCATAACCAAGTTGTTGAATATATGAACGAGTTGTGTTGGACATTTATTGAATGGGTGGTGAATATATACAACATGCATGATTCTCACGATAGAATATAAAAACTATCGTCACAATTCAATCATGTCCGATGTTTTAAAGAAATCATATCATCTCAATTACATGGAAAACATCAAATTTCAAAAGAGATTTCAGAAGTTCGTTTTGGGGAAGGAGCAGAACTTTATTTGACACACTTTCAATTTTTATTTGATTATAGATTAAAAAATATGTCTCAAAAGCAGGACCTTAACTTTTTCTGGAAGAACATTTTTAGGAAAGAAAGTATAATTTCATATGGGAGAAGACCGTATTATTATCACAATATCAAATGGTTTACAGCTCAAAAACAAAAATCAAGATGTCCCTTAGTTGAATATAGGCGTCGTTGGTATATATATGACCGGGAGAGCTAGCTATCACGTATAGAAGAAAAGCAGGGGCGAAGTAACCTCTCTTGCGCAGAAATTTTATAAACCAGTTGCCCTTTGCATGAGTTCAAACTTTGTTGTACACTACTATATTGACTGCAATAGATGCAGATCTTCACAGACCTATTGTAAATTGATCATATTTTGTAATGCAACTTGTTGGTTTTGTCTATGTCAGTTTGGGGATCATTGGCAGACTCAGCTTGCTGGACTCCATTATTGCTTTCCTCCGAATTGTTTGGCAATATCAGAAGCTCCAATGATCTTGATATGTAACCACTAATGGTTCAGTCATGTATATTTTCTTGAAAGAGGCTAATACAAGGCTTGCACAGACATTGATGGAACTCAATATATATAGCTGTCGTTACTCAGTACACATTACACACAACTTCTGTACGGAGTTTGGCTAAATAAGTAAGCAAAACCAATAATACGAATGCACGTGTCCGATTATATAAACCCTAGTATATGCATATATAGCTCAGTATATTAGTACTTGCTAGGATCATGCATGACGAAATTACTAAATTCTATTACATGAAGTATACGTATGTTACACTGATGTGAGAAAGCCCAATGCTAGGGAAACGAATCTGCTCCTAGTCCTGCAGCATATGCCAAGGACTTGACACTACCCAATCTCAAGATTTTAGGGAAGAGAAGAGGAGAAAACAATCCAGCCAGGAGTGGTGGAAAATGAACAGAATACCTCCCACTCCTTATATATATATTCCTTCACAATAGAGAAATTACAAGCAGGCCCCTTCCTCTCTAGCTTTCAGTTAGGCAAAGCATGGGTGCAGAGTGGTCATTGCATTTGTCTGCCGTAGAATCACATCAATGGTATACACTCCCATGGTCAATGGGCCAGCTATCCTTAAGTCGACCGAAAGACATACCAGAAATCACCACTCAAGCAGAACCTGCATTGCCCACATGGGTCTTACTCCAATGCAACTTTCTAAGGTTACAAGCCATTCTGGTCCAGCCGAGCTGACATTGGCTTTCCATGCTCTCTTGCTCTTTTCTTGGTTGGTTGCATTGTTGTGAATTTTTTTACACTATGGCCCTTTCCTAAGTAAAATTTTACATATGACCTGTTGAAAACTATATTTTTAGAATCTAATCCGTTTTGGTCATGTCAAATTGATTGACGTGACCAAACATCATGTCGGATGACCTACCTAAATCAAGTCTATTTACTATGTGTCATTTGGTCAATCCAGTCGGCTTGGCGTGACCATATTCGTTTGTCATGGCAACAGATTAGCGTGATTGAATCGAGTCAGATTCAAGAAAAATACGTTTGTGAGGGATCTTATGCAAAATTTTACTTAGAAAAGGGTAAAAATGGAAACAATTCATTGTTGTAGCTACTCTTGTCCAAATGGGCTGCCCGACATGGCATGACACCGACACGAAAAAGCCCGACCAATTTAGCTTCGGACGGCACAACATGTAACCGATTTTTGGCCCTATCGTGCCAGCCCACTATGGAGTGTCACTCCGCTGACCCATTGACACGAAAATGCAAAATATGTGGTAGCGGTCTGTTTATAAGGAGGCTTTGTAGTTATAATTTGACCAGTATAAGCCTCCTCATGACGTGTCGTGCCACCCAACGGTCTAAGGCCTCGGCCGAAATAAATCAATTTACATTCCTGTATTTTATTTCCTTTACAACCTAGAAAAATAGAGAATTAAAATTAAGGAAGAACTCTTCCCCTTTTTAAATCAAATGCCCTAAAAATAAAAATTGCATCCACCATGATTGTTATTTCACTTTATTTGCTTTGATTGGATTTTTCTTCTTCTTTTGAAGTTGGAATTATTTTATTTGCTTTGAAAACCTAGAAAAAGCAAAGGAAAAGATTAAACCTGGGCCGTATGTCTTTTCCCCTTTTCGACCCAATTTCCAAACCTGGCCTCGGCTCACGCCCTTCTTCCTCCTCTCGCCTCGGCCTGGCGCGGCCCGTCCCCTTCCAGCCTCCGGCGCCCGCGGCAAACAGCCGGAGCCCCGCGGCCTCTAGACCGATCCGTCGCCCAGCTCAAGGTGCACGCGTTGCGATGCCTCCCCTGCACGAGCATGTCGCTCTGCAATGCGCCAAGCTCATGCGTGCGTCGTGTCCCGCCGCGCTCTCTCTGTCGGACACCGTCCTCCTCTCCTCTCCCTTTTCCTGGATTCATGCGCCAACGGGCACGACACCACCGTTGTCCCACCGCGTGCCCATCCACGCCTCGAGGGCTTCCCCAAGCTTATCCTCCACCTCAGCCCAGCCATGGCTGTAACCCCCTCCATTCGCCCGCTTCCCCGTGTGGCCGGTTATAAAGCCTCTCCCCTGCGGCCCTCGCGTGCCTCACCACCACTCCACCCTACCGCAGGCGAGGTACTCCTAGCCCCCCCTCTCTCTCCCATGTCGACGCCCCTGTTTCCCCTCCGCCGTACCCTGGCTAGCCACCCATCCAGCCCTCCCCTATCCATCCTAATCCATCCCACCACTTTCCCACACTCTTGCGCACCCATTCGACCCATCCTTGCCCGAGATTCACGCGTGTGCTTCGGACGAGCCACTGTTCCACCACCGCGTCCGGTGCAAAGTGATCCGGAACTACACGGAGGCAAGCTCTACTTTCCTTGATCATGATTGAACCCACTTACATCGCTATGCACCTATTATTAAGATCCATTTCTATTATTGCATGTGCTATTACTTTTATTTCCTAGCATTTACCTATGTATGTTTATATTCGTATATTTTATATGAGTATGTACATAAGGCCATATACACCTTACAATCCTTGAACCCTAGGAGTTACCATTGGCTTTGCCATCTGTCGACGCTCCCATGTCACTAGCTCGCTTAGCAAATGCAACCTCACACTACTTTTACCCCTATACCTAATATACATTATTTGCAAAATGTGTAAAACGAATTTGGTGGTGTGAGTAAATGAAGTGTAGAATAGTGACAAGCTGAGTTTCGGATGATGTTAGGGTTACAAGGTTGAGGGTGAGGCTCGGTTGAGTTTCATGGAATGATCGTTGACGTCAAAAGTCGCCAACACACCGCTGTCCGGAGAGTCCACCGAAACCCGGCGATGCGAGGTCCTGTACTCCCAACGGACCGGCTCAGCTCGCCGATTCTCGTATGCGCTGGTGCGTGCCGGATGGTTTTCCTGCAAACCAACAAAGACAATAAAAGGTGTAAAATTCCAGGTCATCGGCCCGGATAGACCGATGTGCGGCCGTGGCCGATTACGGCATAAGATAGACAAAATCGGCCATCGATCAGGAGCAGCACAGCCCATCCATTTATGTATTAAATGCCAGGCAAACGAACTGCGATACAAACGATACTGAAATCGGCCGACGCTATAACATGCGATTGGTGACTAGCAGCCGATTCCGTCGGTAAACGATCACATCATTAAGACTTTGCAGGGATGCATTATCAAATAAAATGTAAGCAAGGTAATTATTAATGGGATGTGATTAATTCGATAGCAAGAAGATGGTTTAATCATCAATTAGATTAGCAAATCGGCTGATCAGGCATCCGGCCGATTTTGTCATTGATTACGATAGTGAATTATTTAGATCTGTCTAAATGTATAATGATGATCAATAAAATCATACTAATACTCGGGTTCAAAAAGCAGCTTTAACAGATTTGGTACTAATTGAACATAAAACAGCTAATGAACGTGATAAACAATCGGCTAAACACTCCGAAAGAACGAGTAAGACAAATACAACCACACGAGATCCCAAATCGACCGGTCGCTCCAACAGGACAAGTCAAGCGATGGCACACGGCTGGACCAGGTCTAACGGCCGCGCACGCTGGCCGATTCGGGACAAGCACAATCATAAACGTCTTAACTATGAAAGTAAATCTACATCCTAGCCAATCGGTTGTATGCGCCTAGGACAAGTCAACTATCGCGAAGGCAAACACGGGACACGTCAACTGAATTTGCACGATCGAATCGGCCAAGATGTAAAAGAACTTTTATAGCGGTTCTTGTGACTCGAACGACCAAATCCGAGCCAATCGGCATTGTGAGCAAAGAGCTGGAACGGGGAGGCGGGACAAGTCAAACTACCTCCACCACGAGCCGGACCGGGTCGACTTGACTCATCCGGCCGATACTCACTACGACGATTAGGGACAGATTTGGTCGCCGGATAACTAGCAATTAAGCCATCTAATTACGAACAATGCGCGAGAACTAGACAACATAATTACCTTATCAAGCCAACGTGTCGTCGATCGGAGCCCCGAAGATCCCGCGCGAAAACGGTAAAACTTGACGAGAAAATTAGGGTTTGGCGATGCGCCGAAAATTGTGTTGGATCTGAATCGAGTTTACGGGTTACATCCGAGTACAAACTTATACTCGGCACGAAGAATCCTACTCGGACCCTCTTCGGGTTGATTTCCTAACCGACTAGGATCCTTTTTCCAAAATTAAACTATTATTTCTAATTTTACAACGTGGGCCGGGCCCATCAACGTTATGCCCTTACTGTTGGCGTACGCGCACGATTTTCGGGAGGGACGCGCCCTTTACTCGCCCAAGCGGCCGTCGGCCTTACGCCCACCGGCCCTCTTTGACCTACGGTTGCTGACAATGGGCCCCTTGGTCAAAAACCGGCGTCAACACATGTCCCCCGGTCCGGGGTATGCAACGCATGCGTCGGACTGATTTATCCTCTTTTCTTGCGCCGGTTTCTTGCCGTCACCTCTCCATAAAACCCGGGGTCACCCCCGGTCATTTCCCATCTGTTTCTTCTCCTTAGCTTTCATCTTCCCCTGTTCTAGCGACTTTTGCCCTTTCGAGCCCTTTCAACTTCCCACCGCGCCGCCGTCGTTCTTCTCCTCCGGTGACCATGAATCCTGCTTGTTGCTGCTGCTGCGGCCGCCGCCGCCGACCGCGTCGTCGCCACCACCAACGCCGTTCGGAGGTAATGTACATTCGGGCATCCTTCTTTCCTACTTTTGCAATATTTCTTCGTGTTCTTGTTCTTATTCATTTTCACAATCTATCTTCTTTCCGTTCCGTTTCTTATTTTAGCCCTATTCCTTGTTTTTTAGGAGATCCGGAACCAAGTCGCCATCCCATCCAACATCCCAACTCACTTCTTTTTGGGCCCCATGGGCGATCCCGAGCCCACGGATCTCATACGTGCCGAAACGAACCGGGTTCCGTTTCGGCAACAATCTCCTTTATCGGCTGAGTGGGCCAACGGCTTTCGGTCATGGCCGACTCCCGTTCTTTGGATGGCGCGATTGGTATAACCGAGTATCGGCCGTCCATCCGCAAAGTTGGGCCAATATCGGCATCGCCCACGCCATCAAACTCTCTGCGGCCGACCACCACAAGAATGAACCGTTGCTTGGCGGCGGCTTCTTATCTCCGGTCGGATGCTCCGAGCTGCTTCATGTTCGGCCACGGCCGGCTACCATGACCCTCCCGGATACGGTCATGTTGGCCGATTTGAATATCACGGCGGAGGCCACCCCGGATGCCATCCGCATTAAGTCCTCCCATCGGATCAACCCTAAGGACACCGGGGGTTGGAAGGTCTACATCCGGACCTACAACAAGGGGCACGGCACGGTCGATCGCCGCGAGCACGTTGCCTTCCTCAACATGTGGCTTGACCACTTCTTCTTCCGTGGGGTCGGCGTGAGCCCCACAAACAATTTCCTGCCGATGGCCGATGTATCGGCCGACGGCCATGCCCTTCCCATGGGCAAGTACCTTACGGGATCGGCGTACCTTCTTCTCCACCAAGTTTACGTGGAATTGCGCTCCGGCCGATCGGTCAAAAACTTGGGTGGCCCTTGGTGGTTCATCCAAATGTGGTTGTCCCTTCATACCACCAAGGCCATCGATTTGGACCTCGGTGTCCTTTCCTTCCCCGGCAACCATGCCGAATCGGCCACGCCCGATCCGGTCGATGTATCTCTTTCGGGAAGCGTTATCCATGGCACCGGGGCGGCTATGTCGGATGACAACCTGGCGTATTGGTTCGCCGCCCTCTACAAGGGCCTCAACAACGAAAGTACGGATTGGTACCCGTACATTGATTTCTTCGAGAAGGGGTACGACACTCCTTTTCTTATCGATCCCACCTTCCCAACGGCCGACGGGGAGGCGGTCAAGATCTTCACCACCTGCCTCCGCCCCTGTCTGCTGCCGACGGGACTCGTTCGTCGGGAGCAAGGCTTTCTGCTCCTATGAGTTCTACCACCCGTCGGTGGCGGCCCGCCAACTCGGCTTCGGCCGGTTGCCCCCGACCTCTTCTATGTGGGGCAAATAAAGGCGCGGGCTAACGTCGACAACGCCATTCGGTGGAATTGGCTTGTCGGCCGCACCGCCGATGTCGTCACCGGCGACTTAGCCGGATTTTCCCGGCGCCCGGAGTACCCGCCTTTTTGACCGCTGGTGGGGCGAGTGGAACCGGCATCTCCGCGGCCGGAACACTTGCTTCCTTCTTCTCCGGCTTAGTCTCGAGCGAAGCTTTCGCCGAGGTATGCGTAGCCGATTTATTTCTGTAAGGCCTATTTTATAAATGAAATCGGCCACTCCAAATGCTCACCCTGGTATATTCTTTTTCGATCGGACACGGAGGAGCCGCCGACCCGGAGCATCGGTGGCCGGCCGATCGCATACTTAATGCCGAGCCCAATTGTTCCAAATATCGGCTTCACCGATCGCACTCCTGCCCAAGCTTTTGCGGCGATGAGTCGAGGGCACCAGCTGTCCGCAAGGCCAAGACTAAAACAGCCGCCCTCGAAAGAGGAAGGCTAATGTGCCAGCTGCAGCGCCGACTCAAGCTCCGAAGCGACACCGCGCGGCTGCTAAAGCAGCTTGTGCGCCCGTCCGACCCGGACTACTTCGATGAACCATCACCGCTGCGTCGGGTCATTATTGTATGATCGCCGATTCCTTTTCACTTAACATGCCATCTAACTATGAGTTCTTTGCGGGAATCGGCGGTTCTTCCTCCTCGAGCCCGGACACCAACGCCCGATAGGCCGATCCGCCTATCAACTCCTCCACGGGCCGGGACGCCGACACCGAAAGGCCGACACCCGTAGCTCCGGAATCGGCGGTCGTGCCAAGCCGGGCCGATCCACAACTTATGGAGAGCTCAACTCGCTTGGATCGGCCTGCGTCTCCTGAGGTCGCCGCCGAAGTCGAACAAGGCGGCCGTGTGTCGCCCACGGCCTCTCCCAAAGGCACCGCTGCCGACGAAGAATCGGTCGGCCAAGAGCCGCCTGCGGCTTCTCCTGTAGGCACTGCCGTCGAGGAGCTTGTCGATGAGCCCGCCGATGAGCCCGCCGAAGTTGAACAAGCTGGCCATGTACCCGATGCCGCCTCCGAAGATGCCGCCGGTGAAGGGGAATCGGCCGGCCGAGAGCTGATTGGAACACACGAACCTGTAGGTTCAATGGCACGACCGATAGACGTCCGGCCGCTCCGCATCGACGCTTCGCGGGTTTGTTTTTACTATCTCCTTTTTATTCTCTTGATTTGCCTCCGATTATTAGCTTCATTTTATTTTTCTTGGTATTTCGGGCGCTTAGCTTCCCTCGTCTGCGCCGATTTTGGTATCTTCCTCCGGTCTCACCACCATGAACGAAATCGCGCGCGAGCTCGAGGCCTCTTCGATCGGCGCTTGGTGGCCGACGCTCACCCCATAAGGGCCCGGTACTTGGAGGTCCGGACTGAGCTCCCGGAGGATGTGCGCGATGCTCGCACCGCGTGGCATACATGGAATGCGGCAAATGGATTTCACTCGTGCCCGGCGGCGTACGGCTCGCCACGCGGAGCAGCGACAAGCCGCTTTACTCGCCGAGAACTCCATCAAGCGCTCCGAGGAGGAAGTCCGGAAGACACGGGAGATGCAAGAGCAACTCTCAAATCGGCGGGATGAACTGTAGGCAATCAACCAGGAGATTGCCGATTTGAGAGCATCGCCGGCTCTCAAGGAGGAGGCGGCGGCGGCCTTGGAAGCCACCATTGCACGGTTGTCGGGCGACGTGACGGCTCAACGGAGGACGACGGACGAAGCAATTCAAACGGCCGAGAAGATGGTCGCCGCGGCGCACGCCGATGTCGGCCCCATCGAGGATGACCTGTTGGTCATGGCTAAACTCGACTCCATGCTGGCCCGCGCACTATCCGCCGTCCAAGACTTCTTGTCCCGTCTTGAGGCGATCGATTATGTTTAGGTGTAATAGGATTTTGAACAAAATTTTGTTGCGAATATTTTTGCACTAAGGGCGATATACCATAATATCGGCCATCCGAAAGCGATGTTTAAACATCGGCTAATTTATCGGTGACTCCCTCTGTTTTACTTTCATAGTGTTGGGCTAAGGGCGATACTCTCGGTATCGGCCGTCTCAAGCGATGTGCATCGACATCGGCTTCGTCGTAGTCTCTTTTAGGCCGAACACTATGAGTTAATCCAAATGCTAGGATAATACTGATTCAAATACTTTCCATTAAGTGCTCGGCCGAATTCTTCCCCTTCTAACTCTTTCAAAATATATGCATTACCGGTGCCGATCGGCTAATCAAATAAGGTCCTTCCCAATTAGGCGACCATTTACCAAACCGATTGTCCTTCACGCCGATCGGCATCCTAAGCTTCCGGACCAAATCGCCCTCTTTAAAGCTGTTTCTGCACAACCTTCTTATCATAATGGCGGGCGATCCTTGCCTTATTCTGCTCTATCTTTTCCAATGCATCCAGCCGATTTTGTACTACATCTTCTAATTCATCCATCATCAATCCGTGGTACTTGATCGGCCGATAGCTTTTGTTGCAATTCAATCCTTCCGGAGCCGATAGCTGTCTCCCATGGCAATACGGCTTCGTGCCCATATACAAGCTGATACTGGCGCAACTTGCATGGCCCCATGCCGCGCCATACGATAAGCCCACAAAGCGTCCATCAATTTCATATGCCACTTACGAGGATACTCTTGTATTTTCCGCTTGATTAACTTGATCAGACTCTTATTTGCCGCTTCGGCTTGGCCATTGGCTTGGGCGTAATACGGCGACGAATTAATCAACTTAATTCCCATCTCATCGACAAAAGATTGAAATTCGTCCGACGTGAATATTGATCCTTGATCTGTCGTGATTGTCTCCGGAATCCCAAACCTATAAATGATATGCTCTTTAACAAACGTTATCACGTCGATCGTCGAAACTTTGCGATAGGGTGCCGCTTCAACCCACTTCGTGAAATAATCTGTAGCTACCAATATGTATTGATGTCCTTTGCTTGACGCTGGATTTATCCGGCCGATCATATCCATGGCCCAGCCTACGAACGGCCAAGGTTTGATTCTTGGATTCATAGCCGACGCGAGCGCCCTCTGTATAGGTCCGAATTTACGGCAATCTTGGCAACTTTTATAATATTTAAAACAATCGGCCAACATTGTCGGCCGATAATAACCAGCTCGCCTTAGCAGCCACTTCATTTTATGGGCCGATTGATGCGTTCCGCAAATCCCATCATGCACTTCGCTCATTACCACTTTGGCCTCGGTGTCATCAATACACTTGAGAAGCACCCCATCAATTGTCTTGAAAAATAATTGATCATCCAACGAACATACTTCAAAGCTTTATATCTTATCTTCTTATCTGTAGCTTGGGATGGATTACTCAAAAACTTCGAATTTCCGTACGCCAATCGGCTTCTTCAATATCAGCTATCTCTAAAGCTGTTTTTGGCGAGCCGATATCCGGATGCTAAGCGAGCCAAGTTATTTGCTTCAAAGTTCTGCTCTCTTGGTATATGGCTGACTTTAACACACTTGAACCTTTTCATTAACTTCGGCACTTTCTATGATATTGCAACAATATTTCATCTTTACACTCATACTCATCGGCCGGTGACTCACAACCAACAAGGAATCCCGAAAATTTCCACAAAATCAGCCCCGGCATCGATGAGTAATTCCATTCCTTTTAATACTGCCTCGTATTCGACTTGGTTGTTGGTGTGCGCCTCTACTGTAATAGAGTATCCACGTATTGCCCCCGAGGCGACACAACGACCAAGCCGATTCCACTTCCCTCCTTGCAAATCGAACCATCAAAGAATACCGTCCATGGCACTGGTTCAACGTATCCGGCCGAGTGTTCACCGTGTTGCACTATTAAATCAGCCAATACTTGTGCTTTTACTGCTTTGGCCGATTCATAGCCTAAATCAAACTCCGCAACTGCCAACATCCATTTGCCCAACCGGCCTTTGGGGACCGGAGCCGATAGCATATATTTTACGACATCGGCCTGGCAAACGACGAGTACACTCTTCGGCCAACGAGATAATGCCTTAATTTTGTGCATGAAAAATACAAACGAGAGACATAACCTTTCCACCTCCGGATACCGTGTTTCTGCGTCAATCAATTTGCGGCTGAGATAAAATATGACCCGCTCTTTTCCCTCCTGTTCTCGAGTCAATGCTTGAGCCGATGCACCTATCATCGGTCGATAAATATAACTTAAAGGGTGTGCCTGGCTTTGGCGGAACCATCACCGGTGGGGACACCAAATATTTCTTGATATCTTCTAAAGCCTTTTGATGGATCGGCTCCCACCGAAATTCTTGATTGGCTTTGAGTTTCAACAATGGCGTAAACACATCAAGTCGACCGGACAAGTTTGAGATAAATCGCCTAATAAAATTAATCTTGCCGATCGGGGACTGGAGCTTCGTCTTGTTCGTCGGCGGTTCCAATTTTCCGATAGAATCAATACTCTTAGGGCCGACTTCAATTCCCTTTTCATGCACAATAAACCCCAGAAATTGTCCAGTTGAGACGCCAAACGCACACTTGAGCGGGTTCATCTTCGAGCCGTATTGTCTTGTCCTCTTTAACACTTCTCCGAGATCAGCCACATGACTCCTAACCGATCTTGATTTCACCATGACATCATCAATATAAATTTCCACCAATCGACCGATTAAATTGTGATATATAAAATTCATGGCCCTTTGATATGTAGCACCAGCATTTTTTAGTCCGAAGGTCATGACAACCCACTCATATAGTCCCAACGCCCAGGAGCATCTAAACGCCGTCTTCGATATATCTTACTTGGCCATAAAAATCTGATTGTACCCAGCATTTCCATCCATAAAGCTCAAAATTTTGTTGCCGGCGGCCGCATCAACTAACAAATCGGCGTTTGGCATTGGGTACTCATCTTTCGGAGTTGCCTTATTCAAATTTCGAAGTCAATGCGGACCCGCATCTTTCCATTTTTCTTTTCCACCGGCACAATACTGGAAACCCACTCGCATATCGGCATGGCCTAATGAAGCCGGCCTCATATAATCCGATAATCTCTTCTTTGACGGCTTCATAATACCTAGGGTCAATTTTCCGAGCCCCCTGCTTGTATGGCCGATATCCAGGGCTTGGTGGGCAACCGATGTTCAACGATCGATCGGTCGAGTCCGAGCATCTCGCTATAATCCCAAGCAAAACAATCTTTATACTCTTTCAACAAGGCCACTAATTCATCTCTTACTTCTTTACACAATTTCTTGCTAATATATGTCGGCCGAGGCTTGTCTCCATCCCCTATATCTACTTCTTCCAACTCGTCGGCCGACACAAAACCGTGACCTAATTTTCCGTCTTCGGTTCGTTAATCGGCCGATTCATCATATCCTCCGTGCGTGTATCGATCGGCCGATTGTCCGTCAATTCTCCTGTGGGGCCCATCGGAGCAGCGGGAGTACCGACCCCCGGTCACAATAACTCCGTCGTCGGTGATGTTTATGGCCTCCGCATCCCAATACGTGCCCGATAAACAAGGCGGGCTCTCCAGGACCGGCGGACTCGAAATCGGCGGTTGCAATGGTTACAGATTTATCGGCCCGTACGATTTCGACCTTGTTGCCGACCCGTTGAATCAAACAACTGGTGCATGGTTGATGGGATGCAACGGTTGGCATGAATCCGGTCTCTCCCCAACAAAGTTGTGTACGCACCTTTTCCGTTGATGATGAAAAAAGTGGTGGGTATGGTTTTGCTGCCCACGGTGATCTCCATTATTGCGGCCCCACGCACATCTTGACTTCTCCCACTTGTAATCCTTGAGCGTCGGATTAGCCCTCATCATTTCTTCGGCGTCTTCCCGAGCTTGCGGTATGTAATGTCGGCATGACATTGACCGCTGCCCCTCACGTCGACCAACATTTTCCTCATTGGTGACCCATTGACGTAGCCGCTAATGTACAATGCCTTGAGATGCAAATGATCGAGTTGATCGGCTTATCAAATACCGCCGATTCCGGCGTCCACGGAATCCCCGAAGTCTCCCCAACTGGTTCTTCTTCGACCGAATTTTCATCGGCCGATCCAGACAATCCTGGGCATCATGGATATCATATTCACCGCGGCTTCGGCTCGGACCACTTGAGACTGCACTTTCGGTCTCCATTCCTTCTTGGGCTTGGACTCATCATCTTGGTCATCTCTGTAATGCCGTCCACCCTTGATTTCCCGACAACGCATTCTTTGAAGCCTCCTCTTTTGGGTTTCTGTTGAGCAAACCACTGGGCAGCTACTTGTCCTTCGTTCTCGGTTTGATCACTTCTCGAATCTTCATGGTATTGGTAATCAAACTCTTCTTCATCATTGATCGGCCCCGATCGATCGTGAACGGAGGTTCTCTTTGGCACTACGTATCTTCGTTTATCATATCCGTGATCATAGTCGATTGCCCTTACGGGGGCCGATTGTTGAAATTCATAATTGTAACCAATCGGCCGTCCACAGTAACTTGACGACCCGACATCACGATACTCTTCCCGGCTAGTGCACTACGGACAGTTCTCGATAGATGGAAGCTTCATGTTTCGGTCCCAGCGATGCTTGAAAGAAAGGACAATCCCGGTGTGGGTCAAAATCTTCTCGGCGGACCATGCTTTGCACTGTCTCGCTGACTTTGACCGATAGACTCTGTTCACGTGCCGCTTGATCTCTTTCTTCCCTCTCCCTCTTCCTCTCATATCGGCGTATGAAACCAGCTGATCCACCGCCGATGGTATTGATGTACATCGTATTAGCCGGGAAAGGGTGCCCATCAACTTTCATCTTCTTCTTTACATCAGTTGCTCGCAATACCCCATTGTCAACTGCTTTCGGATCTCATCTCTCATAGCATAACAATCAACGGTGTTATGATGTGAATTTCCATGCCACTTGCACCACTTAGCCATTTTCTTCAACTCCTCTGGCGTAGGAATTTTGTGATGAGGTGAAAGCTGGATTTTCTTTTCCCGCGACGGTGATCAAATATCTCGTCGGCCTTAGATAAATCAAAATCATATTTTCTCTCCTTAGGATTGACATGCGGAGAAAATATGGGCTGTTTATTATTGGTCCACTCAACTGCATTAATTCCCTCTTCATCATCTTCATTGTCGAAATCAGCATAAGCTATACGATACCGCCGATTCCTGGTGAGCTGGAGATTTTCTTCTGGCCAAGCTGCCCTACGTGTCAGTTGTGCCGGCCCATCAAACTCATGTGGGGTAAACTTTTCTTTGATGTTGGAGAATAGCCCCGCATAAGCGATCTCGGCCAAGCTGTTGCTCTGTCGGGTTCGGATTGTAGCATCGTCCCCTCGAGTCCTGAACCTACGAATATAATCGGTCATCGATTCCCCGATTTCGTTTCATTGCCATTAAATCGGACAAACTAAGCTCGGTAATGCCCATGAAGAAGTACGAGTGAAACCTTTTCTCCGAGATCGGCCCAACTACGAATAGAACCGGGCGGCAATGAAGCAAACCATGAAAAGGCCGATCCAGGACAACGACGGTGGGAATAGCCTAACCCGCAAAGCCTCCTGAGTAGACGCTTCACCAAGGCTGTGCGTCATACCGGTCGATGTGCTCCATAGTTGATGTGTTATCTTGCCGGAAAACTTGGAAAACTCGGGAATTTTATACTTATTGGGTAAAGCCACGGAATCCATCCGATCGGGGTAAGGTCGCCGATACAATGCACTTTTCTCCTTAGGCTTCAAATCGAGCCGATCTTTCATCATATCGGCGATCTTAGCCATGAGGCTATTCATATCATTGGGTTCAGCGAGTTGCCGATCCGGTCCCCGTCATATAAGCTGTGTTGGGCTGCCCCCGATCGGGTGTATCAAGCGGCCGTTTCCAGAAATCCCGGTGCCGGTGGCCGGGAACGGTGTTTGCGGAGCGATTCCATAATTCATGGCCGATTGGATCGGCCGTCCGATCATGAATCCCTGTCCTCCGGCCGATGCGGTTGGTTGTGGAATACCGGATATCGGCCGTACTATAGTGGGTGAGTTCTCGACTCTACTCGGGCCGGTATTTGGTACGTAGAAGAAATTAGGCTGCTTGTGCCATCTGCGGGACCGCCGCCACATTGGTCGCTGCCCCCAATTCGGAAATCGGTCTGTTGTACATCTTGTTTGTCGCCTTCCTCCGTTACCGACTTCTTGGGGCCACTTGTTATCCTCTTTGCACTGGCTGGGTCGTACTTGGTACTTGCATTTGCATTGTCCTTGCCGAGGCGATAGGTGAGGTGGCATTCCGTACGAGGCTGGAACCCTGCCGGCGGTGTAGTATTACTGGAGGCCAACTCCCTGAATTGGTCGTACAAGAGTACCAACGAGTCGAGTGTACGCAGGTCCGGAATATCCTTCGAGTGAACGATCTGCCATCAAGCTGTGTCCTTGATCAAATTCCCGATGGTGTTGGTCAACACGCCCGATTGATTGATTAGGGCACGATGAACGGACGAATTGACCATATCAACGAGTTGGTTGGCATCCGGCGATCTGCGGGCTTTGATTTGGTCTAGTTCTTCCGGATGCGAGAATCGAGGGATGTCTCCTTTTGTGGCCACTCGCCACGTGTCACCTTCGGGGCTTGAAAGTACTTTTTCATTGCTTCGGCCGGGTATTCTTGGTACTGCAGCTTTTGTTACTGTCGTCATCTTTCCCCGAGGCCGAAACCTCGTTGTCATCGAAACTTCTCCATGCCCTTTGCCATCCGTCCTAAGAGGAACCGGAACAAAAATCGGTCGATTTTCAGCATCGACCATCGGTGTTCCGTCCTCCCCGACAGCCTGCATGTACGACATCCCGATCTTGGTTGCCTCGGTCCCACTGGGCGTGCCAAAAAGTGTGTTGACGTCAAAAGTCGCCAACACACCGTTGTCCGGAGAGTCCACCGAAACCCGGCTGATGCGGGGTCCTGTACTCCCAACGGACCGGCTCAGCTCGCCGATTCTCGTATGCGCTGGTGCGTGCCGGATGGTTTTCCTGCAAACCAACAAAGACAATAAAAGGTGTAAAATTCCAGGTCATCGGCCCGGATAGACCGATGTGCGGCCGTGGCCGATTACGGCATAAGATAGACAAAATCGGCCATCGATCGGGAGCAACACGACCCATCCATTTATGTATTAAATGCCAGGCAAACGAACTGCGATACAAACGATACGAAATCGGCCGACGCTATAACATGCGATTGGTGACTAGCAGCCGATTCCGTCGGTAAACGATCACATCATTAAGACTTTGCGGGGATGCATTATCAAATAAAATGTAAGCAAGGTAATTATTAATGGGATGTGATTAATTCGATAGCAAGAAGATGGTTTAATCATCAATTAGATTAGCAAATCGGCCGATCAGGCATCCGGCCGATTTTGTCATTGATTACGATAGTGAATTATTTAGATCTGTCTAAATGTATAATGATGATCAATAAAATCATACTAATACTCGGGTTCAAAAAGCAGCTTTAACAGATTTGGTACTAATTGAACATAAAACAGCTAATGAACGTGATAAACAATCGGCTAAACACTCCGAAAGAACGAGTAAGACAAATACAACCACACGAGATCCCAAATCGACCGGTCGCCCCAACGAGGACAAGTCAAGCGATGGCACACGGTCGGACCGGGTCTAACGGCCGCGCACGCACGGCCGATTCGGGACAAGCACAATCATAAACGTCTTAACTATGAAAGTAAATCTACATCCTAGCCAATCGGTCGTATGCGCCTAGGACAAGTCAACTATCGCGAAGGCAAACACGAGGACACGTCAAGCTGAATTTGCACGATCGAATCGGCCAAGATGTAAAAGAACTTTTATAGCGGTTCTTGTGACTCGAACGACCAAATCCGAGCCAATCGGCATTGTGAGCAAAGAGCTGGAACGGGGAGGCGGGACAAGTCAAACTACCTCCACCACGAGCCGGACCGGGTCGACTTGACTCATCCGGCCGATACTCACTACGACGATTAGGGACAGATTTGGTCGCCGGATAACTAGCAATTAAGCCATCTAATTACGAACAATGCGCCGAGAACTAGACAACATAATTACCTTATCAAGCCAACGTGTCGTCGACTGGAGCCCCGAAGATCCCGCGCGAAAACGAGTAAAACTTGACGAGAAAATTAGGGTTTGGCGATGCGCCGAAAATTGTGTTGGATCTGAATCGAGTTTACGAGTTACATCCGAGTACAAACTTATACCGGCACGAAGAATCCTACTCGGACCCTCTTCGGGTTGATTTCCTAACCGACTAGGATCCTTTTTCCAAAATTAAACTATTATTTCTAATTTTACAACGTGGGCCGGGCCCATCAACGTTATGCCCTTACGTTGGCGTACGCGCACGATTTTCGGGAGGGACGCGCCCTTTACTCGCCCAAGCGGCCGTCGGCCTTACGCCCACCGGCCCTCTTTGACCTACGGTTGCTGACAATGGGCCCCTTGGTCAAAAACCGGCGTCAACAATGACACAATATCGGATCAACCTATCGTGAATGAGCGCTCTCCCTGCCATTTAAGGACATGTTCTTTTGACATCAACTTGGTGATTTTAGTACAACCATGTGTTGGTGCTTCCTAAGTGCCCGTTTTCTATATGAATATCACCCCAATTAGAGCATGATTGATACTAATATAGGCCATTTACCTATGAATTAGCTATATATTTGTATATGCATTGTTCGGAGCTATATTGCAGAAATAGGTGAAATTATCATAAATAAAGGCATTATGAAGGATATGGGTCGAAGACAGAAGAAATACAAGGAGAAAGCCCAATGTGCCAATTGGCACACCCCTGTGCCAATCGGCACAAGGACATATTAGCCCAACGGAGGCATGCCCATGGTCCATTCCGCAATTATGGTAGTTACTTGCACAAGACATTTGAAGATATTCAACTGGAGAAGATTAAGGAAACTTGAAGACTCAAACGTGCAATGTAAGACTATCTCGAAGAATACGGCAAAGAAGGCCCACATGGAAGCTATGGAAGGCAAGAAAACCGACTCCGAGAGGAGATTGATGAAGACACGAGGCGTGCCAATCGACACCGACCTTGTGCCACTTGACTCATTCCATGATTTGCTAGATTCCGACTTGTCTACATACCTTGCCCATATAACTTGTAAAAACCCTAGAATAGGAGAGGTCGATAGAGGGACACCAGATTCGTGAGTTAGAGCCATCAGGACTTTGCCCCATTATAATAGATCTCTAGTTGAGTTTCAAGAAGGATAAAGTCCACTTTACTCCTTCCAAGTATGACCAAAGTCTACATAACCCCTAAACTATTGTTTGGTTTGTTTTACCCCCACAATTCGATAAAAGAGTTCATTTTACACCTTTTAGTTGTATTCTAATCCCACTTTACTGTTGTAGACCGGGATCAAGCTGAAATTGTCGTGTCAATCGATACATGTGTTGTCGGTTATGACTAGGTAACCAACATGACATATAACATTATTTATAATTTGATAATAGGGTGTGCCCTCTCACCTTCTCCCTTCCCACATGTGTTTTCAAGACACTCGGCCACTAGGAGCTCGCGCTCACCAATGCATCTACGCTGCGCTCCTTAAATCTTGATCATTGCGATGACATCAACCTTGCCCACCATTAACATTCTATAACTATAACCTAGTTGCATCTCTCATTATGTCTGTTGTGTGAGTGATCCCGAGAAAGTAGGTTGCGCAAAAAAATTAAATACAAGCATGTATTATATGACTCGTTCACTACTTTGTCACATCGTGCAATTTATGTGTGAGATTGGGTGAGAAACCTCTGCTTAATTTCAATCCATATAAGTAACTTGGGATTAAAATACTGATAAAAGGTGTAAAATGAACTATTTTATCGTATTGGAGGGGTAAAACAAACCAAATGATAGTTTAAGGGGTTATCTCGGACTTTGGTCATACTTGGAGGGAGTAAAATGAACTTTATCCTTTCAAGAACCATTGGTGTTAAGATTTAATCCATCAGGATAAGCCTTCTAGATGGTGATGTATCCTACACTATGCGGCGCCCGTTCTCGGGACTACATCGTGTATACGTACCAATCCCTGGAACAGTAGTTGGTACACACATAGATGATACAAATCCGATACAACAACCTTTATTGATTCCTCAAAGGGATAGTAGCTAGGGGATATATGGTCTAGATTACATTCAAAGAGGCGGATAGGCCAGCCTCACGGAAAAGAAAACACACTCGGAAAGCATCATAAACTCCACAGGCAACATCGAGCGAAGGACGCGACCTATTCCTCATCCTCGTGGTATTCTCTATCTTTGTCTAAACAAATAAGCAACGGGTGAGTACATAAGGTACTCAACAAGCTCTACCACTAGCAAGGGATATTATTCATGCGATTTGGTTGTGATCAAGGTAGGATCGTAGTTTAGCTGAAAGCGCGGATGTCGGGCTTACTCGCGAAAGCAAAGGGGTTCTTGAAGGGGAAAGAAGTTTTCATAATTTTAGCTGGTCGGACGTGCGGAGATATTCATCAATCCCGACAGTTCCCATTCTTTTTAGATGAGCCTTTCGACCGGCGGTCATAACAGCTCTCGGCACTCCGGGCCAACACCATTTCCAAAACAAACGGGCACAAGGCTTCCCACTCACACGTCAAGGGTTTAGTATTTGTGGCTAATCAACGTGAGCTCAAGATTTGGTGTGTCAATATACCATGACAATGGACATCCGGATAGTGTTATACACTCTGCAGAGGTCGGTACACTTTATCCACAAGCTATATGTTCTTAGCTACGGAACACATAACACCGCCACCGCAACTAGGCACGCTCACAAGTCCACCCCGAATGCCTAGGAATCCGACACGTATGACACCAAGCATACCGTCCACCATATATGTGCCAAGTACTTGGACTTCACCAAGTAAACGATCCCCGGAGCTCCGTCATCTACTACACCCGGTGGAACTTCTTGCTGCGTCACCCGAGGTTTGGTGCACGATCCTGCCCATAACAGGGTCTGCGGTTGTACACTAAATCACCAATTTGCGGTCCGAAGAACCGGTTCTTATATGGCAGGGCAAACACTCGTCCATCGCAAACGGACATCACCTAACATCAAGTACTCTACACCAGTACTAGGAGTTTCGTCCACGGCTGGTATCATTTCCCACCCAACTTCACCTTAACACAATTTCTCTAATCACCCACCCATCAACACACACCACCAAACACATTTTCACACATTTTCATAAACGAGTGTATGATGATAGATAGTAACAGTTCCTAAGCAAGATACTAATATATCATTAACATAGTTAGCAATACCACTAGGTTGATTCTAGTGGTCTAATGGCAAACAAGGGTATAATGTTCGCATCTATAGTGATTTGAACATTATCATATAACAATTGGGCTCTAGCAAAATATTTGTAAGGATAATGCATATAAGAGTAGCTTCCTATATAGGTGCAAGAATAAGCAGATAAATTAGAATCAATTATGATCAAGGAATTGATAGAGCTTGCCTCCTAACGCGTCCTCGAAGTCTTCCTCGTAGTCGGGGTCTTCGGGCTCCTCGCTCCTGGTTCTCCTCGTCTACGAGCACGGCGTTAGCGTACGTAAGCTATGTCACATAAAATAATGAAAACAAAAGTAATAATGAGGAAAAACCAAATGATATGGAGTGAAGAGGAAGGTTTCGGGGCTAGGGTTCATCACGACGATTTTAATGACGTCGGAATCGCCTAAAACGGAGCTACGGTTGAAAAGATATGGTCGTGGGAAGTCCGGAGGTATTTTTGTAAAAAAATCAGCTAGGGTTTCTATAAAATAATAAATAAATATTGGTAATTTTGGAGAAGTGGAGGGGCTAAAATGCTAAAATGCATTTTCGGGCTGGCGAGGGCCTATTTGTAATTTTTGGAAAGTTCGGGGGCTTTATGTAAAAATCTAAGGGCTCTTAACTAATATGGGGCAAGGTCGGGGGCTTTATGTAAAAGTGGCTTTTTCCTGGGATTTGGGTTTTATTCTTCCGAAGGAATAGGCAGGAAAATCTGTGGGACGTGGATCTCCGGATCGACGGTCGGGATTTAAATAGGGCGAAGGGGTATGCCCTTTCTAATCCTGGCCGTCGGGTCCGAGATCGGACGGCGGGGGTTGGGCGACGAG
Organism: Chloris gayana; assembly: GCA_031894775.1. Taxonomy (NCBI): domain Eukaryota; kingdom Viridiplantae; phylum Streptophyta; class Magnoliopsida; order Poales; family Poaceae; genus Chloris; species Chloris gayana. The sequence goes on along the minus strand of JAUNZO010000297.1, from coordinate 38,335 downwards.
GCCCGACGGCGGCCGAGGGCGGTGCGGCGGGGAGCTCGTCGGAGTTGAGCCTTCCGGCGGCTCGGGGTGGAGAGGGGTAGCTAAGAGCACGCCGGCGGTCTACAAACCACGACGGAGCGGAGAGTGGACGTGCGTGTGCGCGGGGATGAGGGAGGAGGATGCGCGAGCTCGCCGAAGGTCGCGGTGGCGACGGCGCTAAGGGGAAAGGGTTGGAGGAGCTTGGTTTTGGACGGGAGGAGGATGGGGGAGATGCATAGATGGTCGGCGGAGCCGACCGACGCACGGGCTCGATCGAGAGGGAGGCGGGGCGTCTAGCGACGGGAAGGGAAGGGGGCCGGGGTGGCGGTGGGTGCTAGGCAAGGGAAGGAGGGGAGAAGGTGGCCGAGGGGGGGGTGCGGAGCTTGCCCGCTTGGCTCCGGTGGCGCGCGGTGAGGAGATGAGGAGAAAAGGTGGGCTTTTTATAGGAGGAGGGGGAACAACCATGGCACGACGGTCGGCGCGGCGAGGCGCGAAATGCGGAGAGGGGAGGGGGCCGGTACGAGGTGAAGGCGAGCCGGCGGGTGGGGAGATGGTCGTGGTCGGGTCGGCACAACCGACGAGCGGCCTAGGCGGCCGGGCGGAAGCGGGGAGCGACGGGGAGCCGCGTACGGCGGTGCTTGGCGACGAGGCGCGAGAGCCAAGGGGATAAGGGAGGGGGTAGCGGCCAAGGGGGGGGAGGGGGCGGCGTGGGCGCGCGGGTCTGCACCGGCGGGGCGCGCGTGGGGTGCGGGGAGGGCGGCGGTAGCGGAGGTGGGGACGCCGGGCCGGCGCGCTCGCGCATGACGCGCGTCGCGCCCGCGGTGCGGTGAGGAAGAAGGGGGTGCGGGGCCGAGCGCCGGTGGGCTGGGCCGAGGTCGAGGGAGGCTGGGCCGGGGAGGGAAAAAGGAATAGGGGCGGCCGGATAGGGAATAAATCCTTTTTCTATTTTCTCTTCACTCCTTAGGTCAAAATAATAAATAATAAATAAATAGAATCAAATAAATTCCAAGGTGTCAAATGTAAAATGAAGAAAATAAAAGTAAAACAAATAAAATAGAAACAACCAAGTTTGCAAGTGTTAGGATTTTATTAAAAATTCTACGTGTTGTTTTTCCTATGTATTTATTTAGGTTTTAAGTTCATAGTGAATTTTGTAAATATTTTTCCTGAATAAAAAAAAATGATTTATTGGTGGTTTTTAATTTGGCCGAAAATCGGGGTGTTACACACTATGTATCTAAAGGATGCTTGAATATGTTGATGATGGTTTTAGTGTTTTTTTGATCTTGGTTCTGTGATCATACATATGTTTGTTCCAATTGCTTAGTTCTAGGCGAAGTATTCGGATATTATCTTAATCGTGGTGATTAGGTTAGTACTAAGATCTTGAATTGATTATAGTTACTTGATGATGCTAAATGTGTGGTTTAGTTGTAACAAAACTAAGCTAGCGCAACACGCTTAGATAGTCAAGTAGGGTAAGATACTTGCGCTAGAGACTGCTCTCTGCAGTGATAAATCGGGAGGAGGGGGGGGGGTCTCGGAAAACTAGGTGGTCTTATTCCTTAAAGGTTCTCATTGATCCATTATGATGCTATCCAATTAGACTTTTTGGTCACAATCTCAATTAATAGGTATCTAGTTACCCACATAGCTTTATTTAGGCTAATCAAGCCTTCCGACATCACTAGATCCCAAGTGAGCCCTTGCACCAATTGCCACATCAATGTGTCGATCGGCACAACAATGCCATAGCGTCGATCGACACCAAAGCGCGTCCATCGGTAGCATCACCACCAACACCTCTAACCTGCAACTAACATTGACTTAAATTAGATCTTTTAATGTTTATAGCTACAATTGAAATACTCTAAGGGAATAATGGCTACAATTGTATACCGTCCTCTCACGGTATATAAGTGGGTGCGTTGTTACGACCAACAAGCTATTTTTCTAGCGCCATTGATGGGGACTAATGGAGGATTGAGTATTGTTGGATGTGTTGGTATCTAGTTATTATACTCTCTTTTCTTTTTTTCTTTTGTGCATATATCCTGTTGGGTACAACTAAACAGGTATAGAGGGTCCTAAGCCAAATAAACCCTCCGATTACATCGATGATCCGAGAAAGGCTTTTTTGCAAGAAGCGGAGCCTTAAGAAGAAAAGCAAGTCACTTGGAGATCTAGTTGGAGAATGAGCTCTCCTTGATCCGCGAGCATTGTTCGTGATTGAAGATCTAGAAGAGGAAGAAGAGGTAGTTGGCGTGATGGGAGACCAACCATCACCGTAATTGCCAATGGTTGATCATTTGAAGCCCCAACTGGCTAATGTTGTCAAAATGGATTACAATGAGGGACAAGATCATCAACCATACCAACCAGAGAGATGTGTTGGAATAGTAGCGCAACAACCGTTCATCCGCTCCGAATATCCTAATCAATCGTCACACCCGGTTTTAATGACCAAAACCGAATGCATCCGTATGTGTGCCCGGGAACAAGTTTTCACGCACACAGGACAAATTAATGTGATAAAAGAACAATGTCTTTAATAAATCGAATACTTACATCGATATTGTCTCAAAGGACTAAATACAATATACGCTAGCGGAAGACTCCATAACACCACGAGCAATCGACCGGGGTTTCGCACGCCTAGACCTTTCTCATTGGTGGTCTTCTCCATCTTCCGAGCAGCAGTAGTTGGTAGCAAAAAGGAAATAGCAAGAGTGAGTACATGTCGTACTCAGCAAGTGTGGGAATATATGACATGTAAGTTGAATGAAAGGAAGGTCGACACATGGTTTGCAATATAAAGCACCTACACTAGTCAAGTTAATTATAGCAACCTATTTACTAAATGAAAATGAACCAACAAGGCTACCCCACCTGTCAACCACTCGCAAGCTACCCTACTTGTAGCAAACCACACCTACAAGGTTACCCCGCTTGTAGCAAACCACACTACAGGTTACCCCGCCTGTAGCAAACCACACTACGAGGTTACCCCGTTTGTAGCAACCTACGAGTTACTCCACCCGTACATGCTCTCTAGTTCTCGTGAGGATCCGGGCCGTTCGTGACCGTGAACACGAGCTGTTATAATAGTTTTACACTCTGCAGAGGTGGCACAACTTTACCCACAGGTCGGTGATTCCATCACCCGTCGGTGACTAAAACCTCCATTATACCAAGCACACTTCCTTAGGTGTGAGGCCAAGAGATCACCGCAAGATCTTTCAAAGGACTTTCCAGCTTGCAAAACGCCCATGCTAAGGTTTCACCGCCATAAAAGTGACGCATCACCCGGAGGCCCCCTCTTGCACCATGGCTTCAAGTACTCGCCTTTCCTCGCTCGAATCCGGAAGACACCTTCTTCCTTCATCCTTCCTCGACGCCCGCAAAGCCGGGAAGTTACCTTGGTACTCGAACCTTACCTACCCATTATCAGCCCCGTGCTTTGTGCGGAAGTCCTGGGTTGCTGCTCCAAGAACCGGTCCTTATGATCCCAAACACACCCAACAGTGTGCACCGGCACCATCATCGACAATCCTCCCGTCGGGATCACCTAAGTTCCATGTTGCTAAAAAGCATTACCAGTTCTTGATCATTATGTTCAAGTGGATACTTAATCAAGATTAGCATTTAGTTCTGTGGTAAACCCCATTGTAAGCATGCTAAGCAATGACATACCCATACTATAACACTACACCCAAAACCAGGCGACAAGGTAAAAGTATGGAACAAGGTATGACACAAATAGGAACAAGGTATAACACTACACCCAAAACGAGTAATGCATGAAATGCAAATTCAGAAAGTAAGAAAGTAGGCGCAATGTGCATCAAGGACACTTGCCTGTTTCCCTTTGGTGCTGCTCATGTCTTCAAGTCTTGCTCTTGAGTTCTTCGAAATATACGTTCTTCTATTTAACGTCACACCGACACAAAACATGCAAGAAACAAGCATACAAGCAAACTAAAAAATAGTAGAACAAACAATACCTAATGACTATGAAAACAGTACTAATAAATAGTACTCGTCGCTACGATCGCGTGAGCACAAGAATCGGCTTAATCGGAGTCACGGGTGAAAAGTTATGGGCATTTGAAGATCTAGGGTTTAAAACGTAAAAACGACAAGTTAAGGACCATTTTATAAATATGGAAAAGTTCAAGGGCTAAAGTGTAAAAAGGTTAAGGTCTAAAATTATAAGTTTATAAAACATCAAGGTTCATTTTTGCAAAAGAACATACTTTAATGCGATTTGAGAAAACAGAAGCGTAAACGTAGTTTAATAAAAGGTTAGGGGTGTTTCGGTAAAAGTGTCGGACCTAAACATAATTAAAAATAAGTCTAGGGGTTTATTTGTAAAAATACCATTTAATCGGGAACCAGGGGCTTAAACGTAATTAAAACTAAAAATAAGGGAGTTTATGTAAAAACAGAGGGCCTAGATGTGATTACATAAAATGTCGAGGGCTTATTTGTAAAGTCTGTCAATTTATCGGATTTTAAATGAATTAAATTAAATCTTTAATTATGTGGACCGAGTCCATGGGTACCGTAGACCGGCTCAGGACCATTGGTCCATGGTCCATGGTGGACCAGGACCATACCGGTTCGTCCGGATCTAATTTTGGTCGTCGATGCGGGATCGGACGGCGCGGAGCGGGTCCGTCCGGCTTTTGCGCCGGCGGCGAACGAGACTCGGTGGCTCTCCTTGGGAGCTCACCGGAGCTCCTCGATCTCGAGCTACGGGGCACCGTTCCTCATCGCGCTTGGTCCGGGAGGGAGAGGAGGAGGTGGCGAGCTCACCTAGGGGTCTCGCGGGGCTAGAGGCGGCCGGACGCGGGCTCGCGACGGCGAGGTGGAGGCGGAGGTGCTCGGCTGCGTCGCGAGGGCGCGTCACGCGTCGTCTTTGCGTCGGACCAAGGAAGATGGAGGCGGTGTGGCGGTGCGGAGGTCATCACGGGGTCGTCGGGCTTCAAGGCCGCTCCGTGCGGCGTCGCGTCGAGCTTGGGTCTTCGGCTCCAATGGCGGCGGCGTTGCTCGTGGGCCGTGGGACACGGGAGGCGGCGACGGGATGGGGAAAAAGTTGCGCGGGATGCGAAGCCTTAGGTTTTATGGGGCACGGGTCGCGAGGTTTGCCGTGGCGCGCACGTCGAGGGAAGGCGGCGGCGTACGTGCTCGGGCGGCTTGCTAGGGTTCCGTGGTGTCGGACGGGCTGCGGTGCGGCCGGGCCGGCGGGTGGGCTCGCGGGCTGCGGGGGCCGAGGCGTGGGCTGAGTTGCTTGGCTGGGCCGTGCAAGGGGAGGAAGGAGAGAGAGAGCGAGTGGGCCGAAGAGATTCAGCCCATGGAGCCTTGAGGAGGATAAAATTTCGTTTTCTTTTTATTTTCTTTTCCTACTAGCAAATTAAATAAAAGATGCAATCTATTCGAATTATTAAACCTATTTTCATACAATAAAAACACTAATGCAACCACACATCATGAAAGCAAGCAAAATATATAATTATATACATAGCCTAATTTAGATTTAATTGAAAATAGATAAAAATGGTATAAAATAATTAGTTTTCAAACTAAACTCATTAAGAAAAAGATGGCCCCCTTTATATTCCTTTTTAAAATACTTTGACACTAAAAAGCTCATAGATAAAATACTTTAAACAAAGATAAATATTATTTCATAGATTCTTTTATAATATAAACCCCATGTAATGATAAAAGAAACTATTTCATAAACCAATTACATTTATTAGGTAAACATTTGCATAAATCAAATATAGTTATTTGATAAACCATTTTGACCCATTTAAAGTATTTAACTATAAATCAAATTAAAGTATTTTCTCAAAGCAAAATCTTTTATAAATCAAACTTTAATTAGTTTTGGAAATAACTCCTTTTTCTCACATGAAATGATAAAAGCTCTCATTTCATTTTCAAAGTGAAATACCTTGTATAAAATAATGCCTTTTGAAATAAACTTATTTTCATAAATCAAACATAATTGTTTATTAATTTATTTTCATAAATCAAAAATATTTCTTAAATAAATGTTTCTTTGGATCAAACTTTATTTACCTTTCAAAAGCAACTCTTTGGTTCACATAAAATGATAGCATGTTTCTCTTTTTCTTACAAAGTGAAAATAACTTGTGTAAAATATTGTTTTCTAAAATAAACCAATACAATCCTTTTATTAAGTCATTTTCATAATCCAAAACAAATCAGATGTTCTTTTGGGAAAGTTCATTATTGAAACTTTATAAATAAAATATCTCCTTTTGAAATAGTTGGGTTTAAAACTAACTCTTCCGCTTTAGGAAGAAAGAACGAAATATAATTAAAACATTATCTTCTAGATAATAATTAAATACGCTTTAAAAAGTTTTAAAATTTTGTAAATTTCATGCACATCCCAGAATTTGAAATTCCGGGGTGTTACATCAACACTTGCAACACTTAATGGAAGTTTGTAGCACATTCAAATCGCGAGATTGGATTCCAATGGCACATCGGTGCGGTTATTCCTCGTTTCTCTAGTTGGGCGTCCTAAATAGTGGTGTAATGGACTGTCCAATACAACAAAGACCACTTGGACTTTGCTAGCAACTAAATTTCTAGCCAAGTATTTTCCTCCTGGCAAGACGCATGCATTGAAGAATAGGATCCTAGGATTCACTCGGAATGTTGACAAGAGCATTGGAGAAGCATGGGAGAGATAAAATGAATATATGGATTCTTGCCCTCATCACGGTCTTACAAGAGGAGAAATTGTTGAGAGATTCTACACAAAATTAAATCAGATATCTTGTCAACACTTGGATGCATCAGTGGAAAGTTCAACCATGTCAAAGATTCCTACTCAAGCTACCGAATTGATGAAGTTATTGGTGCAAAATCAGTATTAGGATAGTGAGAGAAGCATGGAAAAGAGGAGCCTTCAACCTTCAAAGGGAGTAACAAAGAGTGTGATTGGCTCATGAAGAATTGATTATAGATCATCTCGACGCAATACAAAGAAGGTTGGATAATAATATTCACATCCCAAAGGAAGAATCAATTAAGCTAGTGTGGAGAATTTGGCCACGTAAGCAAGGATTGCCTAGAGGATCTCAAGATGTTGAATTATATGAAGAATATAGGATGGAAGCCCTAACATCAGCAACAAAGGAGTATTTTTACTCCTGGTTCATCCATGCAAAATGCTACCTCGCTTCGTCTCCAATGTAAAGAGTTCTTCCAAGCTCAAGAGAAGATGAATATGGATAATTATGCCAAGTTTAAGAAAATTGATCGTGCTCTTGAGGGAATTAATGACATACCAATAGCTACGAGGTCAGGGAAGCAAACAGAGGATCTCGAATACCCCGCTAGTGCGAGGAAGCCTCATGTCGATCAGCACAATGCTCGGTGCCGATCCGCACGATGAGATCGCAGGTGACGATCGGCACACGGACGGTGCCGATCGACACAAGGAGGATATTGATCTCGCTGGTTTGAGGATGGGCATGGAATCTCAGGAGCATAGACCTGCTACGTTCCTGGACACACAATTGTTGAATAAAACAGAGGACAACACGATGAGCAATTTGCCTGGTTCGTCAACATAATGAAGAAGCTTTAAATTAATGTCTCGTTCCTTGATGCTATTCACGAACGGGTTTGTACATAGCATATTGGGTGTCGGAAGGACGTTATGTCTCTCCCTAGATAGGAGGACGTAGCTTATGGGTAAAGTGTACAACCTCTCGCTGAGTAGAAAACCTATATGATAGTCCGTGGTCACGGGTATGACCCGTCAGGATCGGGGCTCACTAGATTAGCCACAATTAAACTCCCTTGGCATGTGAGTGGGCGTAGTAAGGCCTACGTTTTGGAAAGTGTTGCATGTCGATCTAGGAGCCGTTCTAACCAAGAGTTAGAGGCTCGAGGTTAAAACCTAGGAATTAGTGGGATCGAAATGAATCACCCCTATGGCCAAACACGAAAAGGCAAAACTGTTTTATTCTCTCAAAGCTATGTCTTAGACATAGTCCACGATATAATGCTTCCGTGCTAACAAACCATAAGCCATTTCTTGACCACTACCCAAAAGGCATGCATACACCCATTGAGTAGTGTAGGTCTTCTTGAGTACCTTTTGTACTCACCCTCGTTAACGGTTTATTCGGACGATGGTATGGAGTACGACAGCGACGAGGAGTAGGTCGTGTTCTTCGATCATGTTTCCTGTGGCGTTTCTATGGAGTTTTCTTGGAAGTTTCCTCATATTTTATTCAAGGATGGCTTGTCCTCCTCCCTGGCTTGTAACCTAAGTCTTGTATGACCTTATCTATCCCTTGTAGTACTAAATAAATTCTGTTGTATGAGACTTTGTATTATTTGTATGTGTGTACCAACAACTGATCCCGAGATTGGGACGGAAGCACGGTGCATCCAAGAAATGGGGTGTGACACCCAAGCACAACATAAGGCCCCGTGCCAAGTCGGCCTAACATGAATCGGTTTTGTGTTGTGGTCGGTCCGTTTGGTACGACACATTTGGACAGGATTAGTTGTAGCTTGCACAACGGTGCCGACAACAAGCTTCACATTCTTGCACACGGTTAACGTGCAGCTTGCAGTCCCTCCTCCCGGCCGCACCCCTCCCTCCTCTCCCCCAAGCATGGTGCGAGCCGGCGGTGCCCTATTCTTTGCGGTGTGCCCCCCTCTAGACAACGCGATGATGATCTCGGGCGGCGTGAGGGCATAGCAAGTCGGCCTCCCCTCTCTCGGCTAAGGTTGCACATGACGGCGAGCACTCCTCCCCCTCCTCCCTCCTCCCTCCTCTAGCTTGGCGCGAGGGTGGCGCGAGCTCCCCTCCCTCTCCTCCGTGGTCGGCACTCCCCCTCCTCCCTCCTCCCATGAAGGCCCCGAGGCACGGCGGATCCAACGGATGGAAGGCGACGAGATCTACCCTCGGGCGCAACAGATCCAACGTAGGCGGCCCCGGGCATGGCAGATCTAATGGAGGCGGCCGGGGTACGCCGACCGGCGGTGGTAGCATGGAGCCCGTAGTGACCAGATCCGACCGGCGATGCGACGCGGAGCTGCCGATGGCGATCGGCAGCGAGTGGGGCCCATTGGGGTCCCATTTCCTTTATTTTTCCAAGGAGGCGGTAGCGGCGTTTCATCTTGTTTCTGTCGCTACAATCATCCATTTTTAGGCTCGTTTTCGTAATGACGGATGGGATACCCGCCACTATAGTGGCCTTAGGCCTGTTGCTATAGAGCCTTATTCTTGTAGTGCTCCTTCGTCGTCGTCGACCGAATCCGATTAGAGGATGGGTGGCGACGTGGGGCCGTCCGGTTGGTGTGCAGCGGCCGGTGACAACGGGCAGCCCACGGGGGTCGTATCTGGTCGGCCCCTTCCTCTAGGAGACGATTGCCGGTGTGCGGCGGCCGAATCTGACCCTTCTCCACCTCCCCTCCCCCTCCAGGCAACTACAGTGGTCGAATCCATCAGTGGGATCTAGCACACGAGGTGCGGATCCGTTGGTGGGCGACTCGATCATTTATGCAGGTGGCAGGTCTGCTATGGGCCCACTTTTTTTGTTTCTTCTATTTAATTTGTTGCGGCGGGTGACCTTAGTCACAGCCTCTCCCGCCGCTACAGTGGGTTTTCACATGCCATTATAGCAGCTCGTTCTTGTAGTGTTGAGCCACATTAATTGTTCGCTTCCTCAGCTCTTCACCATCAGGGCAAACATGACGAAGGGTGTGCGTGAGAAACACGATGGAGGAATCCCACAAGACGAGGCGGCTCACTAGGTGGCAGCATCGTCAACGTCGTATGTTCTAAATGACACCACAATAATGGTTCTTCTCCATCTGTTTCAAAACATAAGCATTTGTTAACTATTCAGCATTATGTTTGATCATTCAATTTATTAAAAAACTTATGAAATATATTAACAAATAAATCATATGTATAGCATATCTAATAATAAAAAGTCGTAACAAAATAAATAATATTTATATAAATATTTTGAATAAGAAAATAGTCAAACATGATATTCTGAAGTTAATAAATAATTTTTATTTTGGAAGGGAGAGAGTAACATCAATGAAGAAATTATTTGATCTGACAGTGCTAGCTGAACTAACATTTTGTGTATCCGCGTGCGTCCCACACATGGTGACTAGCAACAGAGTACTCAAGATCTTATTCATCCATGGGACCTATCGATGCGGAAAATTTAAAGACCTTATACTAATGAAAAAGTTTTCTAAAAGAGAACTTATCAGATGCAGCTATCTACGTGTGACCGGCTGTTGTGGCAAAATATTTTCCTCTGCACGTCAGATCCCAAATCATCGTCTTACGCACCAGCACATATTCCCCGCATGTGCGCGCGACAAGGTCCAAATTCTGTCCACAAATCTTCTTCCTTGTTCTCGTCCATCACTTTCGCCATTCGCGACCTCCGGGCAACCCAAGCTAGGGTCCCAGGCGAGCCCTCTCCCCTGGAAAAGATTGCACACACAAGCACTGCTTATTTCGCCATGCCATTGGCCCCTCATTCTGGTCAATGGCGTTTTTCGTCCACACCTCACGGGTCCAGCTTTAACCACATCAGTTACAGTACCGGAGCTGTGCCTAGAATACAAATGAACCTTGACGTGAAAACAACAGTAAAATACCGTTCTTGGGTTAACGGTATCCGCTACATAATTGGACCATGGCATTTCCACGTGTCATGTCATTTATTGCTGAGACTTTCGAAGTATCAAGTATATATGCATGGGAATTAAGTGCAGCTGTTTCGTAGGTATTTTACCCAAGTCCAATATGTTGTGTGCATCTGAGACTTCCGAGTTCCGATGTATATATGTGAGGCATCTGGTATTATATGACTCAACGGTTGAAGGTTTTGTAGAACATTTTAGCGGTTACTGCTGGCCATATGCTAACAGATACCTCAACACCCAGCGCTTCAATTCAAAACCGATTTTTTATCTAATTTTTTCGATTATATATCACACTCAACATCGATCATCAATTGCTGAGAAACACCTGAGAGCCAGATTTGAGCCCAAGAAAGAGAGGAAGCAGTCAGATGATCGAGGGGAGGATTTGGCATGTGCCATACGCCAACGGTACACCATGCTTAGCATAGTGATAATAGTTCTTCTATTTTGTCAGAATTCACAGAATACATTGTTTACGGTGGGTCCCAGGACAGGTTTGCGATGTTTTTAGTCATCACCCTTGTAGTTTGTGACAGACTCACCTTCGTCACTAGCTACATCCTCACTATCACGTCATAGGAATCACAAACTCTTATCGGTGACGGTTTATGTTATGGAAGTTTTACTGATCCATTGAAGAATCTCAAGTTCCTCAAAGACTTCTTCTAGTTACCCTATGGATGTTATCAGCAACTACATAGCTGAAAAAGAAAGTCTTTGTTGCTTTTCTTAAAAACGATACATAAGCATGAATATTTTTGTTTGCAATGCAATAGTTAAGCGAAAGGTTTTGGGCAAGGAAAGGTTGGGCGTTAATTATAGAAGGTGGTTGCAAAATGTATGTCCGAACAACAATCCTGCCAGTTTTCTTGCTTCTGGACAAGCAATACTACTATATTGTGAAGGGTTAACGAATGAATAAAAATGTTGTTATGTTACTGATGCAAGTTTTTTGGACGATGGATTTTCTGAGAAAGATTACTTCAATGTAACTATTGTTCTAGCATGAAGACTTTTTTAGCAATTACACAATATAATTCAGACACTCGCAACGCAGCGTGCGCACGCGCACACACACAACACACACACACACTCATTCCTATGAACACATGTACCCAAACCCTAACCCTATGAGGATTTTTGAAGACTGAGTTAGCAAATCCTCAAGATTGACGAAGTCTCACCACTGACATTTCGCTGTCGATGAGAACATCACATACCACTGAAAGCACAACACTGTTAAATTCTAGAAAATATTCTCCCATGAGGGAGTCGAACCCTGGACCTGATGTGCTAATGAGGCTCTTGTAACCACTATGCTACATGCCCTTTCACATTCTAGCATGAAGATTAATCATGATTGGGGGTCATTAGGAATTTTTCATATTTCAACAATAGTATCGGCATGAAAATAGTACAATATGAGAAAAATAGCAGCAGGCGTAACAGTCTTATTATTTTTGTATCATGCCTTTGGTTCTTGGGTGTGGAGATAGAGTGATGGCAAACTACCAATGAAAATTGAGGTGTTTTTTGGCTCCATGTAGCGGAACCAACCTCTCAAGCGCCAGTACTAGACTTCCCATGAATATTGTATTTATGGCTTATTATTCTTTTGACGGGAGGCGATGCCCCCTCGGTAGTGAGATGTCATTAGTGGCTTCATTGACCCAGTATATTGGCACCTGGAGCAGAGAGTGCATGTATCTTTTCATAGGGGCGAGTACTTGTAGACTGTAGTATGTGAGTATCTAAAAGTTTTGCAAGACAGATTCAAACGTGTCTCTCCAGAGGAAAAATTGGAAATGTGATAAAAAAATGTGTTCTTTGTGGCAAACCTTAAACCACTAACCATATTATTTTTAAAAAAAATGTTTCAATGCCAAAATTATGTGGCTTATTTTCAAAGATATGCCACGGTGTTGGATGAATTTCATCATGACATGAATGACTTCATACCAAATTGGTTATCACTGGGAGCAAGGCAACATGATTTTTTTAAAAAAAATGTTTTTTTGGGTGTTGTGGAGGTTAGAAAATAACATGGGCATGGAAAGGGTGTTTCTTATTAGAAACCCTGGTGTGATTTGATACATCGTATTGTATTATATTTGCATAAATGGAAATTGCTGTTTCAGAAGCAAGACAAGTTGAAAATCAAGGATAATTAAGGTGGGGCTATAGAAGTGGTGGTGCAGGGCATGTACAATGGTATTAATTAGGTCATCTTTTTGCAGCCACATTAGCATAATTATACAAACTGTCTATTTTACTGTTTGTGTATGACATTCAAGAAACTTATAGACAACAACCGTCTAAACCTCTGTAGATGCCCTCAACGAGTACCGGCAAGAAGGGGCCCAATAAACAAGACCTTTATGAAAAGCTTGACTAAGTAGTTGAGTCTTTTGGGTATGTAGAAATATTGCAGTGAGAATAACTTGTCTTATTAATCACTCTAGCCTCTAGGTCCCTAAAGGAAGTTGTCTGGGACATGATTTTCCATACAATAGCGACTTTTAGTAGGGACCAGGAGGTAGTAGTAGAAATTCCCACTTCTCTATCTCTCTCATACATTATTTTATGTGCGATATATTTTTTTATTATTGTTTTTTATGTATAAAACTATAGCACTTTTACAACATACCCTCTAATAAATGTGGCCCATGAAATTTCCAACTGTGCCTTCCCTATGAAGGCACATTCTCCACCGTTAGATCAGTACCAAGTGAGCTGATGAATCAATTATAGTGTTCCTATTCGTAGTGTTTAGTATAGTTGGGTCCACAATATGCATGAGAAAGGTCAGGACAGGGTGTGTTCGTTTCCAGGTATATAATTTTTAGAGGGGTCAAATCAAAGAGAATTTTATCATTTTGAGTACTAAATAAAGTCTAATCTCGAAACTAATTGCAGACCTCCCTATCTAATTCACGAGACGAATCCAACGAGGGTAATTATGATGTTATTAGAAGATGTTTACTGTAGCATCACTGTAGCAAAACATAGATTAATTAGGATCATTAGATTCGTCTCGCAAATTAGAGGGGGTCGTGACATAGGTTTTGTAATTAAATTAATAAAAATACTACTAAATAGTAAGATTCTCTTTGATGTGATGGGTATAATTTTTAGAGGGCAGGAAACGAACAGGGCCTCAGGAGCATGCCTTCCCAAGAAGGCACCTTTAATTTGGTTTTGTATTTCCCGTAGGCCCTTCATTTTCTCTGATTTAAGGGCCAAGATTTGTTTTCTACTCCCACATTACAAATTAAAGCACGTATACATCACTGCGAAAGTAGTAGCAGTTTTCTGCCAAGGGCAAAATAATAATTTCTCTACTATGTCTTCTATGTCTTCTCTAACGAATCAAACAAGAACAAGTTTGGGGTAGAAGATGACGGCAGCATAACCCTCAGGCTGTCAGGCTCATCCTGTCAGGCTATCATAACTCACAACGACTAATACAGTGCTAGCTCCTCCCAGCGTCGCAACTCGCAACCCGTCGATTCTTGCCACCAGACCCTTTTTCCTTCCCCATCACTCGGCTTCTCTGCACTGGTGAAATTTTGACGATATCTCACCAGTGCAAAATTGGCAGAACGGTCGACGGGGATTTCAGCTTGGTTACGTGAACGGTCAGATTATATTAATCCAATAAACATCACAAGAGGTGCTTATTTTCAACTTATTTGACAAAGATTCACTAGCCATGGCAATTAGAAGGAAATTACATAGAATGTCATCCACTGGATCCCACATGGCACCATCTTCTATAGTATTGTTTTGTCTTCTCCATATATAACTAATAATCTAGATGTCAATAATCTTGGTAAGCAAACGGCCCCTCCAGATTACTCCCTCCATTCCTAAATTGTTATCACCATTGATTTTTTTGTTACATTTGATCGTTCATCTCATTCAAATATAAAATATATGTTATATTTCAAGTTTCTTTAATGATTGAACACATCCCAACAAAATATATGATATTTATTAAAAACATTTAAATAAGACAAATGGTCAAACATAAAAACAACAATGTCAACAATTTAAGAATAGAGTAGTATATAATCTAGACTAAAATTTAAATTATATAATCTCGCACCTATAATCTAGATTATGCATATGTACTTTGATTCGTTACATTTCCAGGCTAGCTACATTGTCAATCCATAAGAGTGTAGTTTTTTTTTGCGCACATTGTCATGTGCCCCCCCCCCCCAACCCCCAACCCCACCCCCTCCTCATTCCCGTTGTTCGACGCGAGCTGGTATAGCCAAGTCGCATTAGGAAGAACCGTAACACCTCTACTCGCCACCGTAACACATGGTCTCGAGGTCGCGAGTGAAGGTCGTGCGAGGCGGGCGCCGCTCAAGCTCAAGCTCGAGCTTCACCTGTTACCGGATAAGACATAGAACAATACCGCCGTATGCCCGGTGATGATGACCGAATCCCTGGTCATCCGCCCATGCTTCCTTCGTCGAGCTACGGGGACGGTGTGTCCCATCGGCGTGCCCCGACGGGAGCAGGTGGCTGCGGCAAGTGGGAAGGGGCGGAAGTCAAAGACAATCATTACCGGGGGGTACGGACGGGCGTCGGGCAGGTGGAGTTAATACCGCGGGCGCTTGAGCTTGCTCGGCCGATCCGAGCGGAGGTCATGCGAGTCGTGCCTCCTCGAGCATCGTGGGCAAGGTCGTGAGAGTCGTGATTCCTCTTTCCCCGAGCGGGAAAGGTCGAGCTCGTCCTTGCTTGGTTTTGCTCTTCCGCGGAGGTCGTGCGGAAGGGGTCCGGTCTTGACCGTCGGCGTTATCTCGTGTCTTGGGGCCTAATCCTTCGCGAGTGCGTCCGGATGGTGCCACATGGCATCGTTGATCTTTCCTCCCAATAGTAGCCCCCGAGCCCTCGGGTGAGTCGTGGAGTCGCCTAGGGGATCCATCGATGTCGTGTGTTGTTGCTTTAGTTTTTGGGCGATTCCTCTACCGGGCGCGTCCGAGCGCGCCGGTGGCCGTAGCCCTCGAGCCGGAGGATAAGTCGAAGACTCGTGCTTTGGCTGATTACGAGCTGATGGGTTGCGACCCCGTGGTCGGGTCTCGTGTTTGCAATGCCAATCCTCGAGCCCCCGCGCGGTGCAAGTGGCTAGCCGAGGGTCCGTTCGTCTTAATTGATTTCCCCGTCCACGTCGCGTTCGTGCGACGGAGGGTAGAGCAGGTCCACGATTTGCCTAGAAACGCCGACGCGTGGTGCTCGGCGAGCTCCATTACGGGAATAGTTCGAGCGAAGTCGCGGTTTCCCATCGAGGGATCCCGTCGGGCCCGCCGGGGTTCGACTTCGTTAATCCACATTGTCCTCCTCGGTTGGGACTCAAGACTGTTCGATAGGTCTTGAGGGCTCGCTGCCTCTCTACGGTGAGATCCCCTCTTTCGAGGCTGACCCGGACTCGAACGTGCTTGGTCGATGCCCGTTGCACGAATGCGCGTGGGTTACGGTCGCTAGGAGGACCCATCGTTAGCACTCCCCGGCTCGGCTTGTGTGCTCGAGGCGGCCGTCGAACCCCTTAAATCGGGCCGGCCTTAGTCGGGTGGGGCCGTTGAGGCGGTTTTCAGCCTCTTATCCCCGCTTACCTTCGAGGGCGAACCTCGAGTCGGTCGAGTTTCATGGTCGAGCGCGCAACCTTGCTGCGGCGTAGGTTGAAGGTCGACGGACCCATCCGTGACGCGGATCCTTATTTGCCCGTGTCGGAGGGTGAAAAGATTCGAACCGAACGAGAAGGAGAAGCGACGCAGAAGTTTTACCGTCCTTTTACCCATGTCCCAAAAACCAAGGCGCGTTCATATCTTCCATGGGTGCGTGGTCGTGGGGACAGCTGCAGATGAAGGAACCGTTTCACCTTGGTCGTGGTGGGGCCCGCGCGGCATGCGTGGGTAGTGGCGCCGTGCGCCCGGAGATAGTGGCGTAAAACCGGGGAGGGGAGGAGTTAAGAGTTTCACCTGGGGAAGATCGCTATGGGTCCCACGAAGGAGCCGAACGACGCGGCTGCCCGACGGGAGCTGCCTATTTAAGTGGACTCCCATGGGCCTTCCTTTCCCTACGCCTCCTTGATTTCCTAAGGCTTCTCGCCCCTTGCCTCTTCGTCTCCTTGAACCTGCTGCGCCCGACGAGCGTGATCGTGCGCACGCGGATGCGCGTGTCGATGTCCTTGGCGGGTCGAGACAACCTGTCATCGAGGGCACCGGCGGGGCCGATCTGTCACCGGCGGGGCATGACGCCGAGCACGCCGGGAGGCTCCCGCAGGTCCCGGGGCTTTGTCGGCCATGCCAACCGTGGATGAGCGGCGGGAGGTGGTCGATCCCACCGTCGCCGCGGGGAAGCGCGTCCATGACGGCGAGTCCGGTGACGACGAGCCGGCGTCGAAGCGCCTCTTGCTAACGAGAAGGAAACCCCGTTGACGACCCTCGGGAAGTTGCCGACTTCCGTGGCGGCACGAGCGGCGAAGGCGGGAGCCGCCACGGCCGAAAAGGCGGTGGTGTCGACAACGGCGCCCGGCGTGGAGGTGGTGCCGACGGGTCCGACCGGCGACACCGAGCAACGGGCTGGAGCAAGGGCCGACGCCGCTCATTGCGAGTTTGCCTCCGGGCGTGCGAGTTTTCCGCCAAGCTCGAGGCGGAGACGAGCGGGCTCGTGTGCTCGCTTGGCCGGGCTCATGTCGACCTGCAGGAGGCGCTTGCGTGGGAGGGGACGATTCGGACGGCGGCGGAGCATGAGGTGGCCGCAGCGCGTGCGGCGAAGGAAGCGGCGAAATGCGAGGTGGCGGAGGCACGCTCCGAGAAGGAGGCGGCTTTGGCCAAGGTCGAAAAGGTTTCTTCCGTCGCGGAGAAGGTCGAAGGAGCCTTCCAATCGGAGCACACGCTAAGGCGAAAGCCGAAGCCGCATCCGAGGCATTTCTCCGACCGCGTCGGGCTACCTCAAGGAGCTCCAAGGACAGCGAGCCGAGAAGGAAGGTAAGGACTTCGTTCTTCTTTACTTCGACCTTCCTCTTGTTTCTCGCTTCGTTTTTCCTTCGGCCTATTGTACTTTGTCTCTTGATGCCGACTACTCACGATGGCGCAGACACTGGAGAAGAGGCCGGCCGCGGCGGAGGCGTCCCGAAGGGAGCTCGATACCACCCTAGGTCGGGCTTCGCAGAGGTTATCGTTGAGCGGTGTGCCGACGCCGGCCTGCCGGAGCAGATTGGCGCGGTGATCCAAGGAGCGAGGCGCTCCGGCGTGCGCTCGACGTTCATGGTGATGACTTCGCCGCCCTTAGCGCCGGCCTTGTCCCCGGCTTCTCCGATGCCGAGCTGGAGACGCCGCAGTCCGAGACCCGCACCCACGCCGATGCCTTCGCTGCAAAGCTCGAGGAGGAGCCCCTCCCCAAGATGCGGATAGGTTAGGACCGATAGCTTGTTTTCTTTTGTTTTGCTATGTTATTTCGAACAAAGGGGCGTCGTGCCCCGAAGTTATAAATAACTCCAAGTTTTTTAAACTTGTTCTGCGCACGACCCATCGACGTCTTGCTCTTGTTTTGTTCGTTTTAAAGTTTGATTTAAGTTCGTTTGACCCTTTTGTCTATCTCGCCGACTCGCAAAGTTCGAGCCCCGAGGCTCGTTGGACTTAGTCGTTCGGTGAGCGTTAGCTAGGGCGTCGGGGCGCTCGAGCTTTAGCAGTCCGACCGGTAAGATTGTGAATCCGCTTGCTCATGGCTTACTTTGTTGGTCGTTGTGATTAGAATCTAGGATCAAAGAAGAAAAGACTTAGCAATTTTTGTTCAAAAAAGGGCTAAGTGTCGCCCGCTTTCCGGCCCCCGAGTGAGGGTTGGCCCCCTTGCGGGGTCGAGGATCACCGTCCTCGAGCGAGCGATCTCCGAAAGTAAGGAAACGATCGCAAGTTTTAAGGGTAGAATTTACGTAGCCGTGCGATGTTCCGGGCGTTGGTGAGCTCTCAACCTTCCACCGTCTTGAGCTTGTAGGAGTCGGGCCGAATGACGTGTGAGACGATGTACGGTCCTACCCAAGGCGGACAAAGCTTGTGGCGGTCCTTGCTGCTCGTACTCTGCACAGCACCATGTCCCCGACGTTGAAGCCTCGACTTTTCACGTTGCGGTCGTGGTATCCTCGGAGCGCTTGATGGTACTTGGCGGGGTGTAGGAGCGCGGCATCACGCGCCTCGTCGAGTTAGTCGGCGGTGTCCTCGAGGGCCGTTTCGTTGCCTTGTTCGTCGAAGGCACGGACTCGGAAGCACCGTAGTCGAGGTCGGTTGGCAAGATCGCTTCCGAGCCATAGACCATGAAGAACGGAGTGTAGCACTGTTGCCTGTCTCGGAGTCATTCAAAGACTCCACGAGCACGGCTGGCAACTCCGCTGCCCATTGGCCGCTGGAGCGTTTTAGGCGGTCTTATATGCGGGGCTTCATACCCTGCAGGATCATGCCGTTGGCCCGCTCGACTTGACCATTGGTCACGGGATGAGCTACGGCCGCTCAATCCACTCGGATGTGGTAATCGTCGCGAGAACTTGAGGAATTTCTTCCCGATGACCTGCGTCCCGTTGTCTGTGATTATCGAGTTGGGGACCCCGAACCGATGGACGATATCGAGGAAGAACTCAACCGCCTCTTCGGATCGAATTTTACCGATCGCTCGAGCTTCAATCCACTTGGTGAACTTGTTGACCGCCATGAGCAAGTGGGTGAAGCCCACGAGTGCTTTCTTTAGTGGCCCGACCAAGTCCGGATCCTAGACCGCAAAGGGCCGGGTGATGGGTATGGTTTGCGAGCTTGGGTAGGTTGATGCGTCCGTCGGGCATAGAACCGGCAGCCCTTGCAAGTGCGCGCGACTCGAGTCGCGTCCGCCACTACGATCGGCTAGCAAAAGCCTTGTCGAAAGGCGTTGCCCACGAGGGTCCGTGGCCCCGCGTGGTGTCCACGGAGCTTGGGTAGGCCGATGCGTCCGTCGATCATGATGCAGCGCTGCAGAATTCTGGAGGCGCCGTGCTTGTAGAGCTCACCATCACCCGGGACGAACGATTTGGCGCGCCTGTGCGGGCATCTTGCCTCGGTCCGATCCGCGGGGAGCCTACCGTGGAGAAGGTACTCGATGTACTTGGGTTCTCCGATCGGCCGATGGCACCCCGTCGGTCGTCGAGGAGTCAATCTCCATGCTATTCGCCTCTAGTGATGGCGGATCGGCCCCCGAGCCCTCACCCGGGCTCGGGCGAGCCCCTGGGTCGATGCTCGGACTCGGGGTAGCCCCCGAGCCTGCCTCAACCGGCTCGCCATCGTCCTTGGGAGGGTCGGGAGGTCGAACGGATGGCTTGAACTGGTCACCGGCAAAGATGCCCGGTGGGATCGATTCCCGGCCGGACGCCATCTTGGCCGGCGAATCCGCCGCCTCATTGAGTCGTCGCGGAATGTGCATGAGCTCGAGGCCGTCGAACTTCTCTTCGAATTTCCGCACCTCCCGATGATAGAGCATCGGTGTGCCGCTCCGACAGCTCAACTCCTTCATGACTTGGTTGACGACGAGTTGCGAATCCCCTCGAACCCGGAGCTGCTTCATCCGGAGCTCGATGGCGATCTTGAGACCGTTGACGAGGGCTTCATACTCGGCTACATTGTTTGATGCAGAAACATGTAGCCGAATGGAGTACCTCATGCGTACCCCATGGGGAGAGATGAACACGAGTCCAACGTCGGCACCCTTGCACATCGGTGACCCGTCGAAGTACATGACCCAAGCACTCCTAGTCTACCGGCGCGGGCGGCAGCTGGGCCTCGGTCCACTCCACGACGAAGTCGACTAGGGCTTTTGACTTGATTGCCGTCTGCGGTGTGTACGTGACGTCGTGTCCCATCAGCTCGAGCGCCCACTTGGCAACTTTGCCTACGGAATCCCTGTTCTCAATAATCTCACGCAAAGGGAACCAGCTCACCACTTTGATCGAGTGCGCATCGAAGTAGTGGCGCAGCTTGCGTCTCGTGACCATCACGGCGTAGAGGATCTTGAGGACCTGCAGGTATCGCGTCTTCGAGTCGGAGAGCACCTCGCCGACGTAGTAGACGAGATATTGCACTTTGAGTACATGTCCCTCCTTCTCGCGCTCGACTACGACGGCGGTGCCGACGACCCGGGTTATCGCCGCGACGTAGAGGAGGAGTGGCTCACCCGGCAATGGTGGAGTCAAGACCGGAGGGTTAGTCGGAATGTGCTTGACGTTGTCGAGTGCAACTTGAGCTTCGAGCATCCACTCGAAGCGCTCGGATTTCTTGAGGAGCTTGTAGAGCGGAAGGGCTCTTTCACCGAGGCGCAAGATGAAGCGGCTCGGCGCCGCCAAGCACCCCATGATTTGCTGCACCCCTTGATGTTCGGATCGGTCCCATATGCTCGATGGCGGAGATCTTCTCCGGACTCGCCTCAATGCTGCGCTCGAAACGATGAAGCCAACGAGACCCCGAAGACGCACTTCTCGGGGTTGAGCCCGACGCCGTTCTCACGCAGCTTGGCGAACGTACGTTCGAGGTCGATGACGAGCTGATCGGTCTTTTTGGACTTGACTACGATGTCGTCCACATAGGCTTCTACTATGTCGCCATTCGGGTAATCGAAACACTTTTGCATGCACCTTTGGTAGGTGGCGCCGGCGTTTTGAGGCTAAATGGCATTGTAGTGTAGCAGTACGAGCCAAACGGCGTGATGAAGGAGGTCGCGAGTTGGTCGGTTCATTGAGCGCGATATTATGGTACCCGGAGTACGCATCAAGAAACCGGAGGGTTTCGCACCGAGAGGTCGAGTCAACTATTTGGTCGATGCGTGGTAAAGGAAAGGGATCCTTTGGACATGCCTTGTTCGGGCTAGTTTAACCAACACACATTCTCCATTTCCCATTCTTTCGCATACAAGAACAGGGTTAGCTAACCACTCTTGGTGATACACCTCCTTGATGAACCCGACCGCTAGCAGCTTCGCGATCTCCTCCCCGATTGCCTTGCGCCTCTCCTCGTCGAAGCGATGCAAGCGTTGCTTCACCGGCTTGGAGCCCGGCCCGATGTGCAAGGAGTGCTCGGCGACTTCCTCGGTATGCTCGGCATGTCCGAGAGTTTTCACGTGAAGACGTCGGCGTTCGCACGGAGGAAGTCGTCGAGCGCGCTTTCCTATTTGGGGGAGAGCGAGGTGTCGATGCGCACCGTCTTCCCCTCGTCGCCGGCAAGGTCGAGGACAACCGCCAAGGTGCCCTCCGCCGACTCGAACGAGGCCGCCTTGCGGCTGGTCCGCGGGGCATCCTCGGTGACCTGCTCCTTGATCACCTCCGGCTCCGTGGTCGAGGCCAACGTGCCGGACGCGAGGTCACGGTTGTCGACGTCGCACCGGTAGGCGTGCTAAAAGGATGCGCCCACGGTGATGACTCCCTTCGACCCGGGCATCTTGAGCTTGAGGTAGACGTAGTTCGGGACGGCCATGAACTTCGCGTAGCACAGCCTCCCGAGGATGGCGTGGTAGATCCCCGGGAATCCGACTACCTCGAATGTGAGGGTATCCGTTCGGAAGTTCGAAGGAGTCCCGAAGGTGACGGGCAAGTCGTTCCGCCCGATGGGGACGGCCTGCATTCCCGGTACAACACCGTGGAACGGTGACCGATTGGGGCTTATGCGCGAACGCTTGATCACCATGGCGTCGAGGACGTCGGCGTAGAGGATGTTGAGGCCGCTACCTCCGTCCTTGATCACCTTGGTGAGGCGCGTCTTGGAAACGATGGGGTCGACCACTAGTGGGTATCGGCCCGGTCGTGGCACTAGTGCGGGGTGGTCGGTGCGATCAAAAGTGATTGGCAGCTCCGACCATCGGAGGAGGCCGGCGTTGCGGGTTCCGTGGCGAAGACGTCGCGACGCTCGATCTTGGTGGAGCGTGGGCTGGCGCGAGCGTCGGAGCTCGAGAAAATCATCATACACCCCTCGGCCTGGGGTAGCCTTCGCCTTCATCCTCACCGGCCTCGCCTCCGGCTCCGTCAATCTCTTTACCTCCCGGGGTTGCCGGGTGGGCGCACGTCGCTCGGAAGTTACCCACGAAGACCTCTCGCAGGTCGGCCCACGAGTGGATCTTGTTCGCGGGGAGGTGCTCCAGCCATGTCCGTGTCGAGTCGGTGAGGTACAACAGCAAGTTGCGAATGATGGCGAGGTCGTCATTCGCACCGCCCGCCCGACGAGGCGAGGCGATAATCCTCCAACCGGAGGGCGGGGTTCGACTCCCCGGCGTACTTGGCGACCGTCGTCGGAAGCGATGAGGGAAAGTTCCTCCCCGGATGGCGGGGCTGAACACCCCGGGACCCGACGGGTCGGGGCTCCGGCTCCGATCTTCCTCGTCGTCGTATCGCCCCCGCGATGACGGTGACGAGTGCGTTGGTGGCCCACGTCGTCGTGGGCGCGCCGTCGAGTGTTGAGGGTTTAGCGCGCGTCACGCTCCGCGCCGATGCGAGAGTGCACCGACCGCCCGGCCTCGGGGCGGTCCGGTCGCGGGGATTGCTTGGCGGACACATACCCGGATCCCTCCGCCCGACCGCGGGAGGCGTGGTGGTTGATGCTTGTGTGATGGCTCGACAGCGTCGCGCGCCGCCGGGAACTTTCCGCCTCGCTGCAGCGCCGCCTTTGCGAGGAGCGCCGCCATCTCCCTCTGCGCTCGCTGCGCTTCGTGAGTTGGCTGCAGGGGGAGAGTTTGAAGTAGTGCCGCCGCCGTGGCGACATTCCGTCCAGCTCGAGGGAAATGCCGGGCGCGCCGTCATCGTCGGCGATCCGCCGATTCACGCGACGAGCTCTCCGCCGCGCGTGGCTCCCCGCGCGCCGGCGTTGCTGCTCCAGCTCCCGGTCCACTCGTGGCTGCTTCCTCCGCGATGTTGCGGTGTGCTTCCTCCAGCTCTAGCTTCCCGGTCCGGAGGCGTGCCCGCACGTCATCGCCGCCGGGTGGAGCGGTGTGCGCACATGGCGCTGCCGGGGTTCCTAGAGCGCCGGGCTCCGGTGCGGCCGGTCCATTGTCGCTTCGACCTCCCGACACCGTGGCGTGCACCATGTTGCACTCACGGTTGGGGTAGCGATTCTCATCGCTACTCCCTTGGTCCGAGTCCTCCTCCTCCCCTAAGTCAAGGAGGTCGAAGAAGGACTCGGAAGCATGCCTCGGTCATTCTCACAAACTCACCAACCGTGCAGCTCGTGGGTCCCGGGGTGTGTCCGACCGGCGCCACGGCTGCCTAGCGACGCAGTTTGGTGGCGCATCCGCAGCTGTTGGCTGCTGTGGGGCTGTCGCCTCGATGGCGACGCCTGTGGCCAATGAAGCCAACGGCGTTGGCGGCTCGACGCGCACCAGCAACCGCTCAGCCGTAGCGATGAACTCCAAGCTCCCGAAGCGCACCGTGGTTCCAGGGGCCCGAAGGGAAGCGCGAAATGGCCATCTCGTGCCATGGGTGAAAAAAGGGCAAAAACGCGCAACAGATTCCCCTTCCCGGCGCGCCAACTGCCGGTGTTCGAACCAGCGGCTAGTAGAATTTTGTCCCGGTGTTGCGCGTTTTAGGCCGGATGGTACACAAGGGAAAGACACGAGGGGATTAAGCTGGTCCGGGAAAACTCCCTACGTCCAGCTGGGGTGTGGCGGCGCTCGTGTTACTTGCGTCAAACAACAGGGGTGTACGAGAGGAAGCGGGAGAGGAGCATGCTCCAAGTCCCTTGTTGCAAAAGCGTGCGAGTGGGTGTTAGTGGATGCGGGTGTCCGTGTTCGTGTTCGTGTTCGAATGCCCGTGAATCCTATCGAGAGAGAGATACCCTTCCTCTTTATAGCCGCAGAGGTCGAGCTCGGTTTACACGAGAGGGAGAGAGAGAGAGAGAGAGAGAGAGAGGGAGAGAGAGAGAGAGAGAGAGAGAGAGAGAGAGAGAGAGAGAGAGAGAGAAGGTGTGTGCTTATCCGTACGCCCGTCCCACGTCATCGGGTCTTGCCCGATCCTTGCTTGAGGACCTGGACTGGCCCGTCGCATCGCCACCGTAGCCCGTCACATCGGGGAAACAGAGGTGGAGTGTCCCGCGTTCGGCGGAGTCGGGGATGGCGTCGCAGCGGAGTGGTTGGGGGAAAAGACAGGCCATACCGGTCCTCCTCCTGTCGGGCGCATTTATGGCGAGGTCGAAAGTCGAGGTTGGGATGGAAGCCCTTGTTGGGTTCGAGGTCGTGGGTGAAGGTCGTGCGAGGCGGGGCGCCGCTCAAGCTCGAGCTCGAGCTTCACCTCGTTACCGGATAAGACGCAGAACGGTACCACCGTACGCCCGGTGATGATGACCGAATCTCCGGTCATCTGCCCATGCTTCCTTCGTCGAGGCTATAGGGACGGCGCGTCCCATCGGTGTGCCCCGACAGGAGCAGGTGGCTGCGGCAAGTGGGAAGGGGCGGAAGTCAAAGACAATCATTACCGGGGGTACGGATGCGCGTCGGGGCAGGTGGAGTTAATGCCGCGGGCGCTCGAGCTTGCTCGGTCGATCCGGAGGTCGTGCTAGTCGGGCCTCCTCAAGCATCGTGGGCATGGTCGTGCGAGTCGCGATTCCCCTCTCCCCGAGCGGGGAAGGTCGAGCTTGTCCTTCCTTGGTTTTGCTCTTCTACGGAGGTCGTGCGGAAGGGGGTCTAGTCTTGACCGTCGGCGTTATCTCGTGTCTTTGGGCCTAATCTTTCGTAGGTGGGACCGGATGGTGCCACATGGCGTCGTTGATCTCCCCCCCCCCCGATAGGTACAAACCACAATTCGTAAAGCTTGGTCTCAGTTCCCTAAAATATTTTTAGGAGCCTTGAGTTTTTCGTTTAGAAATTGATCAAATTCAACAGATCTGCAAATACTCCTACTATTTTTGTTCTGTAGTCTTTACTCTGACCTTTGATTACTTGAATTAATGCAGTACCTTTAGTCTCAGTCACAGTTTGATTCGTGAATGTGAAGAAGAAACTAAATTATCAATAGATCAAACAGTGTTTCGCTCAAAACAAAAAATCAAACAGTGGCATAGCAGGTTAATCCTGATTTGATTCCTCAATTTTCAATTTCGATTGTGTTTTTCCCAGATTTTTGTTGTTCGAACATTCCATGGCTATCTTATCTTATGTGATTTTTGTATTTTCTAATAATAGATGCAAGAACTAAGTATCTCGTTCCCGGCCTTTTGGTGTTCCGGATAGGTAAACATGCACTGTTGCTGCATCTTTATGCGTTGCAACGTGCTTCATCTTTATGAGGTAAACATGCATTGTTCCTACCTCATGTTGTGCAGTCCACACCAAGCTCTAAATCTTTATAGGCTGCGACGTGTAGGTGTGGCAAGATCATTGATAAGGGCTCGTATCCAGAAATTTATGACTTGCATGTGAACGTTTCAGCGTAACTTGCGTCCTTAATACATACTGGGTAAGCCGTAACACAAAGTTCTCATATAACGATATGAGTTAGCACGATTTTTAAAGAACAAGTGTCTGGATGTCACGGGGTGGGCATCCGGCCATGTGCGTACCGAAGATATATTCAATCCATAACCGGAGAAAATCTGTACTTGTTCGTTTTTTTAGATAAACAATAACGTCAACTACACATCTAGAAGAGAAAGTGTATGTAGCGTAGTGGTTACAAGATTCTCAATAGCATCTTAGTTCTTGGGTTTGATTCTCGGTTGAAGCTAATTTTCTAAGATTTAATAACGTTGTGCTTTCAGTTGTAGCAGATGTTCATGACAACAATGAGGCACTAGTGGTGGCTTCATCATTCAATCTTGAGGATTTGTAGGCTCATTCTTCAAAGATGATCATAGATGTAGGATTTACATATATATATATGCCTTTATGAGGGTGAGCGTGCGTGTATGTGCATTGTGAGTCTGAGTGGCACTGTATAATCGCAATAAATTAAAATAAAATTATACATGTAGAAAAAAACAAATAGGACATTATACGCTTGTCTTCTTTCGGATAGTTGACTTGGAGACTTTTATGTATAGCAAATTATGCCTACGATTTCATCTAGAGACTTTCACTAGTTGACGGAGACTTATATATATCAAGACACGATATGGTTTCACTTGAGTGCTTTCTAACGGCCTTCCGACTTTGATTAATCAATGACTAAAATCACATGGTATACTTCCTTGCGTGATGGACAAGCGAGTGATTTAACCTGAGTCGGACATAGGAGTCGTACATGTGTTAGGTCCTCTTTAGATTAGTTTCAGTTTCTCATAAACTGGTTTAATTTGCTATTATTTCTATAAATTAGTTAATAAAGAAAAGTTAGATGGACTATTTAGATTCTGGTTTCTAAATCTATGAACTAGCTTTTGAGTAGTTATTGAAATAGGTTGAGGTAAAACCTGGTATTGGCCCAATAAAACCTGATTCTTGGTTTCTTATAAAAACAGAAACTAGTTTTTTTAAAAAAAAACCAAACAATAAGCTGATCTGTTTGGATGTCCACTAATTTTAAAGAAATTATTTTCTTAAAAATTAGAGGAATCCAAACATGACCTGACAAGCATGCTCTCTCTCTCTCGGCCTCCTAGAAAAATGTGTCACCACTAGGGGTGGATGAAAAGCTCGAACCTCGTGACTCGGCTCGGCTCAACTTGGTTTCTTAACGAGCCGAGCCGAGCTTATATTTTAGCTCGTCAGATTAACGAGGCAATGGAGCTAGAAGTGTATGGTAAGGTTCATGGAACTTTCCACAAGGTGGAGTAGCTCTCAAGGCTATATAAATGCAGTGAAGCACGTAGCACTCCGTGTGCTTCGTCTAGTAGAGTAAAACTTGGGAGACACAGCAATAATGTTAGGTTCCCAAATGCCGAGTAAAGACAATTTAGTGGACGCTGGTACCACCGGCGCTGCCGTGATGGCCGTAGTGCTGGTGGCGCTGAGCACGTCCGGGCGTCGATTCCGACACCCGGTGTTCCGCCTGGTGCTGTGGGGCGCCTCCATGGTGTTTTTCCCGCTCACCTCCTACATCATCTCTTCCCTGCTGGAGAGGAACAAGGAGCACAGCTGCCGCGGATCACGGTTGAAGCAGTGCAAACCGGATGTCCAAAACATGTGGACGGTCCTCCTGTGGATCGTGCTCGTGCTGGCCATCAAGTGCAACGCCGACATGGCGGCGATCTCGGTCAGCACCGCCGCGGCCTCGCCTGCCGGCGATGACGTGGTCAGCATAGACGGCCAGAGGGTGAAGCCCACCATCGAGCAACTTGCCAGCTACGCCTGGCTCACCTATCTCATCTACCGCTGCTTCCCACTGGCAGGGTAGGTGGGCACTTGGAACAAGGCTGTCTTCGTCGCGTTCAGCGTCCTTGGCCCCTGCAAGGCGGCGCTCAAGCTTGCCGCCTTCTGGCGTGCGAACGACACGTTCGCTGCGAGCAAGAACGCGAGGCTCGTCGCTGGCTACATGGAGCAGCTCGTCGCCGACGGCCGGTCGGGGTCGGAGGAGGTGCCCCGGTACATAGTGATGGGGGAGAAGGAGAAGCACGTGGAGGAGAGCCCCCGCGGGTACCGCATCAAGCGGGAGGTTCTCGAGGACGAGAAAAGCGGTCTTATCACGCTGGACCGCGTGTGGCGGCTGGCGCAGAACGGTGATCGAGTCTTGGCTGATCCGGAGCCCAAGCTGAGAGTGAGAGACCTCTGCCTGTCCTACTCCGTGTTCAAGATCCTCCGCCAGCGGTTGCCAGGGTATCCCCTCCTCGCCGACCGCATCAAGCGGGAAGTCCTCGAGGACAAGGAAATCGGCCTTAGGACCCAGAACAGTGACCAAGTCTTAGCGGATCCGCCCTCACTATGGGAAAACAGTCGTATGCCGAGTGCCTGCGGCTATGCCGAGGGTCAAACATCTTGCACTACTCGGCACACAGGACATTTGCCGAATGCACAACCAGAGGCACTCGGCAAACAGGCGGTTTCCCATGGTGCGAAGCCGAGGATGAGAGTGAGAGACCTCTGCCTATCCTACTCTCTGTTCAAGATATTCCGCCGGCGGCTGTCAGGGTACCCCTGCCCGACGCCGGGTCCAGCGAGGCGCTCGAGTTCGTGCGCAGAGGCATGGACAGCGTCGGCTCAAGCGACCCCGCCGACGCAAACCGGGTGTTCCGTGTCCTCGTGGACGAGCTGTGGTTCGCAAGTGACCTGTACTACTCCGCGATGCCGCTGTGCATCTTCAGCGGGTGGTACGCCGCGCTCAACTACCTCTGCTCCGTGCTGCTCGTTGCGGGGTCCCTGTGCGTGGGGTGGATTTACTTTTACAAGACTCTGATACCGGCCGTGGCGTACAAGGCCATCACTCTCTCCCTGCTGCTGGTGGTGGTGCTGGTGGAGACGTGGGAGGTCGTCGCCGGCGTCTGCTCCAACTGGACCAAGATGGCCCTGCTGGGTCACTACGTCCGGCACGAGTCGGCGTGGCGCCGGCGGTCCAGCTGCATCCGAGCCGCGCTCGGCTCCGTGCTGCGGCTCAACCCGGCACGGCGGTGGCGCGACAGGATGGGGCAGAACTCGATGCTGGAGCCCCGCCGGTTCCGCAGCCGCACCGGGTTCCTCTCGGAGCAATTCTACGGCCGCGCGGGGCTCATGAGGTCCGTCCCGGTGTCGGAGGCCGTGAAAGACGCGGTGCTCAGGTCACTGCTCAGCACCTACGGCACGACGAGCAAACACACCGCCGCGGCGGCTTCCGACGGCGAAAGCACCACCGACCTGATCCTCATGTGCCACATCGGCACCGGGCTCTTCGAGATGAAATCGACTCCTGATCCTGACGACGAGATGGCCGCAGCCAGCCACTTATCCAATTACTGCGCGTACCTGGTGGCGGCGGCACCTGAGCTGCTACCGGACTGTCCTGCTTGGACCAGGAAACGGTACGAGGAGGTGGCCAGAGACGTGAGAGCCGCCCTCGGAGCCGATGTCAGCGGCGCGTCAGCAGCACAGCGGTACGAGCGGCTGGTGGAGTACGCCAACAAGGACTCGATGAGTGGCGGCGTGCTCAAGCGCGGCGTGGAGATCGGACAGCACCTGGTCGAGGAGTATGCCGCGGACCACAAGTCGGCCTGGCGGATCCTGGCGGACTTCTGGTCGGAGATGTTGCTCCACGTGGCGCCAACGGATAACGTCAAGGGCCACGTCGAGGCCATGGCACGCGGCGGAGAGCTCGTCACGCTCGTCTGGGTGCTGCTTCTCCATGCCGGCGTCACCACTAGACCACAGCTTCCAGCTGCTCCAGGCGTGGGGCTACCCTAAGAGACTGAAATGATCCAAGACTATCTTGTACTTGCATTGGATGTCTGCCATCGCTCGTATATCTTGCCTCTTCCTTCCATATATGCATCTCTCTTTGTGCACAATAATTAAGGCTGCATGCTCAAAACTACTTTTACATCTGTATAGGTTTATATATACCGGGTAGAGTTCATCCACAGTATCATTATGTGAGGCATGCCCCCTGTGTATTTCTATTTACAAATACAATATATAGAACCAATATTTGTGATTTTTTTTCTCTTTTTTTCTCTCTAAGAGAAGTCCTCCTCTGAAGCTTTTTTTTTCTTAAACATACACGATATCTCAATTCTCAAAGCATCCTGGGCAATTAATTGATTTAAGTAATCTATGACTACTATATAGAAAAAACCACTAATATTCATCTTTCGGTAAGCATTTTGACGTGAACATTTAGTATGTGAAACATGTGAAACATGTACTGTACTGCACACCCCAAAATCTAAAGCGGTGTGTTCAAATATCCATCGCTGCTCAGGCCATGGGGACCATCGCCAGGAACCACCCACTGCTACCGATGCTTTATAGCGGTGGGTGGCAATGTGAGCCCATCCATTTGTAGTGGCGACACAAATGCTTTATAGGGCCCATGAACTACCCGCTCATTTGTAGGGACGACACATTGTCAATCACTGCACAAAGCTAAAGATTCCGATGGGTGGACATGTGGTCCACTAAAATGGAGTAGACCATAACAACAACACCTCGGACTGCTCGTTTTTTCACTCAAACTATGGTGGCCCAAAAGATTGGGCGAATCATCAAATTGAGGGGAAAAGTTTCCAGTTTGTTTCTCTTTTCATAAACTATTGTAAGAGAAAGTCATTCCATATGTTTTTTTATTGCTCTGATTTTGAAATGAAGGAGAATTTGGGGTTTAAAATTGTATCTGTTTCATCAAAATTCGGTCAAATCTACTTGATTTGTTTAGTTATATAGTTCATTTATTGTTTAGTTATATAGTTCATTTTACCTTTTAAATTAAGTCAAATCCACTTGATTTGTTTAAAAGTTGGGGTTTATTTATATTTTTCCTTTTTCTTTAGTTATATAGTTCATTTATTGTTTGGCATAACTTGTTTTCATCATAATTATGAATTTAATTAGGTTACAATTAACTTATGACTTTACTATTTTCTTGTTATTTATTTTACTTTTTATATTATGAATATAATATAACATTTGTATTTCCTATAATACATATATATGGAAGTAAATATCTCTAGATTTGAAATTAATAAGTTGCATTTTAAATAAATAAATGTTGATTTAATTAATATAATAATTTTTATTTTTATTTTTATTTTACTGAAGGGTTTGATATAATAATCCTGCCCGTTTTGGTTCAGCAGATCATAAAAGTGTCGATTTTATTCTGGTTTCTAGACAACCACAGGTACTTCTGCAGCTTTTTGTTCGATGTTAGATTTTGTGCAGAATTGTTGTGGCATGAATAGTAATGACTGCAAGTCACTAGCAATTTTTATATGTCAACAGTGCTACAGGACATGAATAATACTATTCGAGAAAATTGTAGCAGTACCAGCGTTATTATGACAATTGACCAGTACATTATAGCAGTGGTCAACTACCATGAAAATTAAGGTGTTTGTATGGTTAGTAGTAGACAAACGGGGCTACAGCTCAAGAGGAAAAGTAGGAAAGGAGATAAAAACTGACTTCTTAATTTGTGGCAAATCTGAGACCACTGACCGTATTCCTTTTTAGTGTTGCAATGCCAAGTTTATGTGGCTTAATTAGTTTCAAAGAAGCTCTGGGTGAGATAAATTCGTACAAATTAGTTGTTTCTAGGAGGAAAATAACTTGAACTAAAAATATTTTGCTTTTTCATGGTATCTTGGCTGCTGGTGGGGGTTAGAAATAAAATAACTATGGTCCTGGTTTTTTTTTCTCCTCAAACCAAGTAATTTTGGTACATTGGACTGTATTATATTTGCAGAAAAAAAGGACATGTTGCAAATGCAGGATAGGGTGGAGCAACTGAAGCGGAGGATCAAAAAGTAGTCGAGGGAAAGACCTGTGACAAAGCTTATTATTATAGTATTTATAGTAGTGAGTCATTTGGGGTAGTTTACAGATGTGACCTTGCTTCTCCCCTAGCGGAATGCATTTAAACCGAAACTCTTGCCTGCTTTCAATAGAAACAGGATAAATTTCTTTGCCAAAAAAAAAAAAAAGATAGAGCAATGGCCACCACCAATTCTGCTTTGCTCTAGGAAGTTCAAAGTCTTATACATTTTGAGCTAATTGCACCGACAGCCCAAAACTGAAGAAAATTGGTACTGGGCTAACCAACAACGTCAATAATATCGGAGGGAGTACAGAGTACTGTGATCTATACATTAAATGTAAAAGAAAACAATATCTCTGTAAGGTTGGGAAGTCGAAGAAACATACATTTCCATTGGTACGTGCTGATAAATCAGTACATAGGAAAAGTTAGATTTCTCAATAGGATCTTGCTTGCTACAGGTACAAAAGTAGGAGGTCCGAATCCAATCCGTTGTTCACCCATTCTCCCGCATAACTCGGTGGCGTCCTTGCACTGCAGACCTGCAGATTCTCTTTTTGCTCACACTATAACAATCACGCACTATAGCTAGGCCTCCTAAAATTAAAAGTTGACACAAGATACATTGTTGGCACTCTCTATCCATATGTTATCAAAGATTTTTTGTCAATTGCTTAAATTTAAATAAACTTTCACTGAGAACAATATATAGTTTTACAAACCAAAAACTATATATTTGTTGAACAATTTTAAAAATATTGAGATAAAAAAATGCATGAATCTATCTTTGCTTTGAGAAATGTTGGAAAAGTTAGTTGTCTATTTGAGGAAATATTACTTGATTTACATTTCTCCAAGCAACAAAGTGAGCATAGCTCTGCTTGTTGGGTTTGCCACAGAGAAATCAACTCAGATTTGGTACGAGTGTTGCATTTAGGACTAATTATCACTAACGCGTAGTTCTTGTAGGTTGAATTCGTTAGTCTCAATATCAAATTGGGCCAGGTCTTATAATGACCCTCCTAAAGGTAGGTTGTGCATGCATGTGTGTCCTTTTTTTAGAAGTGCCACCATGGTTGGAGACCTGGTGCGGAGCGGGGGCTCGAACCTCGCTGGCATAGACGCACCCATGCATCTTGGCCACTGGGCTACGAGCCCGTCCGCAATGCATATATATGTGTCCTCACAGCCTCACAGGGGGCAAGAGATCGATGGCAGCAAATGATCTAAAAACTGTTATCAATTTTTTTATCAATTTCTTAAATTTAAATAAACTTTCACGGAGAACAATATATAGTTGAACAATTTTTTTAAAAAAAACACTGAGATAAATAATGAATGAATATATCTTTGCTTTGAAAAATGTTGGAAAAGTTAGTTGCTTGTTTGAAGAAATAATACTTGATTTACATCTCTCCAAGCAGCAAAGTGAGCATAGCTCTGCTGGTTGGGTTTGCCATATAGAGAAATCAACTCAACTGGATACAAATCTCAGACATGATATGTGTGTTGCATTTACGAGTAATTATCAGTTTAGAGGAGGCGTCGTTCTTGTAGGTTTAATTCGTTATTTTCAAGATCAAATTAGGTCAGGTCTTCCAATGACCCTCGTAGAGGTAGGATGTGTGCTCACAGGGGGCAAGATCGATGGCACCAATAAGTGATCTAAAAACTGTTGGTCATGTCATAGTTTAATAAGAAGATAAGATATTTCATCACCACCATCGGCACAAACTATACAATAGGACATTATTCGACAGAATGAAAAAAGAGGCTAATACAGATAGACAATAGGTTGAGCATGAAGCTGAGGATTACATATACATTACCCTACTGTTGATCGGTAATTAAGCACGATCTACGTGAGTGTAATAAGGACAATTTCGTGACGACGTTTGGTCATCAGGGGACATCGCCAGCTGCAGCTGGTGTATCGGGGCGGTCGGTGATGCCAGCATGGAGGAGCAGCGCCCAGACGAGCGTGATGAACTCGCCGCCACGGGCCATGGCCTCGACGTGTCCCTTGACCTCTTCCGACGGAGCGACGTAGAGCAGCATCTCCGACCAGAAGTCGGCCAGGATCCGGCACGCGGACGCCTCGTCGCCGGCGTACTCCTCCGTGAGGTGGCGACCCAGCTCCGCGCCCCGCCGCAGCACCGCGTCACGTTCACCGGAGCTCAGCGCTGCGACCAGCCTCTCGTACGACGACCTCCCACTCCCATCCGTGCCAGCAAGCGCAGCGTGCACGTCGTCGGACACCTCCTTGTAGCGCTTCTGGGTCCAGGTGGCGGAGTCCGGCAGCAGCTCCGGCGCCGCGGCGACCAGGTACGCGAAGTAGTAGGAGAGCTGCGTGGCGACGGCCATGTCGGCGGTGGCCGACGTGCACTTCATCTCGAAGAGCCTGGTGGCGACGTGCCACACGAGGATGAGCTCGGTGTTGGTGGTTCCCTCCCTGTCGCCGGCCCAGGATTTCCGGGAACAACGGCCGTAAAGCGCCCACGCGACCGTGCCGCCGACCCGCCGCGCGGCCACGTCATCGTCTTTGCTGGCCAGCCTCGTCCCGTAGCTGCCGAGCAGTGAGCGGAACACGGCGTCCTTGACGGCCGGCGAGAGGGTCACGGACTTCATGAGCCCCGCGCGGCCGTAGAGCTGCTCGGAGAGAAGGAGCCCGGTTCGGCTGACGCGGAACCGGTCGGGCTCCAGCACGGAGTTCTGGCCGACCTTGTCGCGCCACCGCCGTGCCGGGCGCAGCCGCAGCACGGAGCCGAGCGCGGCGTGGACGCAGCTGGACCGGCGCCACGCCGACTCGTGCCGGACGTAGTGGCCGAGCAGGGCCATCTTGGTCCAGTTGGAGCAGACGCCGGACACGACCTCCCAGGCCTCCAGCAGCGCCACCACCAGCAGCAGCGAGAACGTGATGACGTAGTACAGAGCGGTGCCCACCACGCGCTTGTCAACGTAAAACCATCCGACGGCGACGGCTCCGGCGACGATGAGGACGGAGCAGATGTGGTCGAGAACGGCGGACCGCCCGCTGAGAATGCAGAGCGGGACGGGGGAGTAGTAGAAGTCGCTCGCGAACCAGAGCTCGTCCACGAGCACGCGGAACACCCTCTCCGTGTCGGCGGCGCCGCCGCCGCCGGCGCTGTCCATGCCTCGGAGCACGAACTCGAGCGCCTCGCCGGACCCGGCGTCGGCGAGGGTACCCCGCCAGCCTCCGGCGGAGGAGCTTGAACAGCGCGTAGGAGAGGCAGAGGTCCCGGCGCGCGGCGAGGATCCCGTCGCCATGCTCGGCCATCCGCCACACCCGGTCCAGCGTGACGAGGT
The DNA here is from genome assembly GCA_031894775.1 of Chloris gayana. Classification (NCBI taxonomy): domain Eukaryota; kingdom Viridiplantae; phylum Streptophyta; class Magnoliopsida; order Poales; family Poaceae; genus Chloris; species Chloris gayana. Next base: position 2,874 of record JAUNZO010000297.1, on the reverse strand, counting down.
CCTCCTCCAGCGCGTCTCGCCTCACGCGGCACCCCTTGGAGCTCTCCTCCACGTGCGCCTTCCTCTCCCCCATCACGATGTAACGCGGCACGGCTTCCAGTGATCCAGGCTGCTGCTGCTGCTCCATGTACCCGGCGACGAGGCGCGCGTTCCTGCCGAGCGCGAACGAGAAGCTCGCGCTCCAGGCCGCGGCGAGCTTGAGCGCGAGCTTGGCGAGGCCGAGCGCGGTGAACGCGACAAAGATGGCCTTGTTCAGCGCGCCCAGCCACCCGGCCAGCGGGAAGCACACCGCGATCATGTACGCCACCCACCAGTACTGCGCCACGAGCTCCACCGGCGGCCTCACCGTCTGCCCGCCCAAGTCCAGCCCGCCGACCACCGGCGACGCCGCGGCCGCCGAGACGGCCGCCGCGGTGACGTCCGCGTTGCTCTTGACGGTCAGGATCAGGACCACCCACAGCAGAACCGTCCACATGTTCTGCACGTTCGGGTTGTTCTTGCCGGACGGCGGCGGCGTGCCGTCGCAGTTTTCCTTGGTGGCACGGTCCAGCAGGGACGAGATGACGGAGGAGGTGAGCGGGAGGAACGCCGTGGAGGCGCCCCACATCAGCAGCCGGAGCGCCGGGTGCCGGAGCCGGCGCCGGCTGTACGTGCCCAGCGCCACCAGCAGCACGGACAGCACGGCGGACCCGATGATGCCGGCATGCACGAAATCGTCGCTCGACACCATGCTTGCCCAGGGCCCACCAAACTCGATCGATCGTCTCGCTTCTCGCTACCTCTCTGTGTGCTTCCTACGCAAGGTGAACGATACTGGTATTAAAGAATCGCGTAAGCTGTCCTGCGTCCATATATCGGCCGGATCACCGCAGCGAAACTTCAAAGATCTTACTTACCCAACAAGGGTCATCATTCGTCAACGGTTCCAAAGGTGGGAAGCTATCAGTAATTAAAGCAAACATGACTTTTTTACCATGTCACTTCTGTTTTTTCAGAAAATATTTTTATTAATACCCGCCACTGCTCATTGACGTGTGACTCTTTCATAATTAATGTGACATGAAATTAAAGGCTTGACTGCATAAACCAAACCCGGCCACAGATATATACAACATGAACAAGTTTGAGATTCCATCCAGCAGATTTTCGATGTTCTGAAAATCTTACTACAAAAGCAACAGTATCAGTTAACCTGGAAAAGGATTCCTAGGACTTATCGAAGAACTCTGGCGGCCGGCGCTCTCATTTTTTCACTGGTCCATGAATGCCCGACGCACAACTAATGGAGCTGCTCGACTATCTCTGCAAAGCATGCCGACTCATCTACCCACTCCTCCAGCTGCAAGACGATTGTAATCCTCCAGATTAATGAATGAAAGAAGCTAATTCCAAAAATAAGTTAACTATAAGGAAAAGTCCATTTTACTCCTCAGAACAATCCACTTTGTCCAAATTACATCCCGAACAAAATCATGGCTCACTTTACACCCCAAACAATTTAAGTTGGTACAATTTACTCCTTTATGCAATTTCTCTTTTGTATTTTCCTTTGTATGAGCTGAACTTAATTCAAAAGGGAGTAAATTGAGCCAACTTAATTAAATTGTTTGAGGGAGTAAACTAAGCCAAAATTTTGTTCAGGGTGTAATTTGGACATAGTGGATTGTTCGAGGAGTAAAATAGACTTCCCCTTAACTATATATCAATGAGCACCTACAATGTGTTTTCCAATTTGTAGAATGATTGTTGAGCTGCAAATGCTAGCTTTTCACCGCTTATCCACCACTAGAGTTAATGGACACCTCTAATCCATTCCAAAGAAAATAACATGTTGTTTTGCAAAATAACTTTTTAGGTTATGTGGATAAATCAGGATATGTTATTAGATAAGTTTTTTTTCATACATAGTCTAGAGGTGAAGTTGCTCTTGGTAGAATCAAAACCCCTGCCAAGTCTTTAACTTCGCGGCACACCGAAACTAGAAATTAGAGATTTCTATATAGAGCTTTTCAGCACACACATTTCTGGCTTCTGATCATTATGTTTACTATAGCTGCTTCACGTGCATGCACATATTAGTACTCTTGTATTCTTTACTATATATCATTGTGGCTTTCTAATGTGCGTATGTAACGAATATATGGAGTTCTTGTGAGATGTAATCAAGCGCAAGGAATGATAGGACTTTGACACATCTTATCTAAAGCAAAGGCACGCGTCATTACTCCAAGAAAGTGTCCAACCTATTTGATCGACTTCTGTTTCTTTCACTGCAAGAAACGAAGCCTTACTTCGTTCTGCGCTTACCTGTTCAAGGTTAAAATATTGTTCTAGCTGCGTGCGCCGATTTAGTGTTCAACGTTCATGCTGCCATCGTATGGGTTGTTGGCATGAATGGCATCCGTGCATGGTTTTCTGTATTGCGGAAATGTTTTAATTCCTGAATACATGAAATTTTTAAATGCAGTGCCGGGTGGATGTGGATGGCCGGATGGGGGCATGATATGCACATCTGCTAACGTTAGCCAAAGGAAAGTTCACGGGTTGTTTGCAAACACGGTTAGGACCTTTGATTAGAGAACACCTTTTCGAGAAGGGCATCACATAGCTACACACATGACACATGCACGTTACTACTTTAACCACCTCTTCTTGACCCAGCAAACTGTTGGCTCTATTTTATGGTTTCACGACGTTTCATTTTTGTAATGATTTCTTACTCTAATGCGTGGGTACAATCTCTAACAAGATTTAATAGTCAGATGGGTTTCACCATGAGTCGTCAAGGCGACCACGGAGGCGACCGGTGGGGAAGCAATCAACCTGAATAGAGTCACTACCACAGGCATCTATCAAAACTCATATCTTCACCCG